>CM046836.1:40836855-40924196 GCA_025618425.1 Heliocidaris tuberculata
AGAGAGCTAATGACACATCTCCTTCCTTCTTTAAGAAATCAACGAATGTGCGAGAACCCTTGCATGAATGGAGCTATATGCAATGATCGGGTGAACCTCTATACATGTACATGTCAACCTGGATATACCGGTGTCCGTTGTGAAGAAGTACAAACATATCACGAATTACTGAATATATTTTGTCACTGGACTAAGAATGATACATATACGATGAAAACAATGGGCTTAATGTTTGTAAATGATTAACTAAAATGTATTATTCTTATGCTTTTCTTACCCGTCATAAAAGTATTACCTCGTAATGCTTATTGATAGATTGTTTGAATGAATGGAAAAATAATTTCGCTGAAACATGTATATTTATGTTATATTTGAAATGAAACAATTCCACATGATCAGAAATAGTTTTGTTACTGCAGATTGGCGGATTAGTCAAAGTACTGGTAATTTATTTTGAAAATGAAATGGTTTATAAAATCAGTAAAGAACCTTTTTTACATAATTGTTATCAATGATCAGTACATACAAATATACAGTATTGTTTTTCCTCTTATATTACGTCTGAATGAAAAGCCCAAGCGAGTAGTCTTCAAGAAAATTACCCAGTTACGAAGAACTCCTGGACAATGGACCCAACGATTAGTTGCCCCCAAACTTGCACATGTATTTGTGAGATGATGTCCTTCAGTGAGCTTCAGGTTCAAGAATCTTGATATTCTAGCAGTGTTGTAAAAATCCTTTATCTATGGTTGTAAAATACCTTTATTTCGTAATACAGGGCCACGCAAAAGCCTGCAGAGGCTAATTTTTAATTCTGTCACCGCCTCCCTTCTTTTAACTGATCCTCGTTATTTGCACTGTGGTAGAGTAATGACTGGTTTGTTTTCATTCCCTTTCAGACATCCCTGAATTGCAACAGTGGACCTTGCCAGAACGGGGCAAACTGCTTGGATCTCGTCAATGATTTCACACTTGCGTCTGTGTGGCCGGCTTCACTGGACCTCGCTGTGAATTCGGTAATATTATTACAAATAGTAAACAGTTTACATGTCGTAGAACCATATATAACATGATTTCTTCTTTGATAATTTCACAAAAGTATGACGTATTGCTAATACGAATGTATTAGTCAGTTATAACTGAAAATCTTTCTTGTTTATGTATGTAATAAAATGTTAATGAATAATGTTGAACTGGAAATATAAAAAGCCGAATTGTTGAATGTTTATTGTGAAGAAATATAAAATGTTAACAATAACTGGAAAGAACTATGGAATTCGACTAGAAGGATAACTCACCTATTCTGAATATTTCCTGTTTACAGAAATTGATGAATGTGCCAGCTCACCATGTCTAAACGGAGGAGCTTGCGACGATGCTGTCAACCAATACACTTGTGACTGTCGTTCAGGTTTCGAAGGAACCAACTGTGAAACAGGTAAAAGTACTTTTTCATTTTGCAGAATAAAATGTTTACACTAACATGTAAAATGTATTGCAATTTTTTGTAGTTTCTACTCTCTCGAGTAAAAATAATAATGCCATACCTAATAAGTAAACACAGACATATTATTTTAGCCTTTGAAATGTATGTTGACAATATTTCAAATGATTCTACTTTTTTCCTCCACCGACGCATACCTCTTGGATATGCACTATCATTTACTATTTATTTTTGTATCTACAGTTTCGTTATTACCCACATCAAAACATTGGTTTTTGAATATAAATCTCCATTTATCCATTCCAGATATCGACGAGTGCGCGAGTGATCCTTGTCTAAACGGAGGAAGTTGTACGGATCAGATTGACCTGTATACTATTGTGAATGTGCCAGCGGTTGGACCGGAATCAACTGCCAATTAGGTAAATACTACCCACTGTTGTGAAAATAGAGAAATGAGTCACTTCGTTATATTCTGTTACCCCAGAGATCATTTTTCTTTCATTCTTGATTGTAACAAATCATTAATTTCTTTAATATGGGTAAATTTCATATTGTTGCAAACATATTGAACATGAATTGTTTACATTCGTCTCATCACATATCAAAGCCATAAATAATAAGATTCATCGTGAGAGAACACAGAAGAAATATAGTTCTTTTTTGTTTTGTTTTCAAAAGAGACTGACCCTAATCCTATACCAGTAATTGAAACCTTGTGACATACTTTCCGTTACAGATATTGACGAGTGTGCTAGCAACCCTTGCCAAAATGGAGCCACGTGTGTTGATAATGTCGACAATTTTGACTGTGTGTGCACCTCGGGATGGCAAGGCACCTTCTGCGAGCTTGGTTTGTATCTAAATACATTAAATCAATTTCATCATTCTAATTTTGATTTTATTGAATTTCAATATTAATATAATTATGAATAACTAATCTAATCCGAACACATTTGTCTATACTGCAAGTGCCTGAGCCACACACTTGAAATGGGAAATAAGTAAAGTGATGAACTCACAATTTTTGAGCACTAAAAACATGCATAAGTAGTATTTTTATACTGCCCATATTGCAAGTGCCTGAACGACACATTAACTTGAAATTTGAAACGAATCTTGTGATAAATCACACTGATGTATGAACTTGAAAATGCAAAAGGCTACCGCTAGTTGAGTTTCCCTAAAAAAGGCTTCATCACATATTGAACGTCATATACTTGATGGTGTTTCAAACTTCATATCTTTCTTTCAGAAACGAACGAATGCAAAAGCAACCCCTGTGCCAATGGAGGCCGATGCTTTGATCTGTTTGATTCGTTCACCTGTCAGTGCGTGTCTGGGTACACGGGAATCACCTGTGAGACAGACATCAACGAGTGCGGCAGTAACCCCTGTCAAAATGGAGGGATCTGCTCACAGTCTGTCGACTTCTACTCCTGCGCGTGCTCACCGGGCTACATGGGGGTGAACTGTGAAACAGGTAAGCAAAGCTTTCATGCTTACCTTATACATGTATTGACGGTTGATATGGATTCTGTCAATGGGGATTTTTATGCTGTGTTATCCCTTTCGAGACAATTGACCACATTTTGTGGTTTGGCTCAATAACTTTTGATTCAGAGCTCTAAAAAATATACCAGACGCATGAGTAGAAAGAGCAAAATTTCTGCACATACTGTGTCCAGTTTTGTTGCACGACCATATTGTATTTGATGCCAAGAATTTTAAAAAGGAGAATAAGCTTTAGAATCCTTAAATTGGCAACACATTGAGTAGTTCAAAATCATTGTTTTTTATCAAAATTGGCAATTTTTCAACTTTTTGGCAAAGTTCCTTATCATGTATATTGTTTTCAAAGAGATTAAATATTATTGTTGCCAATTTGAAGGGTAAAATGTGATCAATTTAGCCCTTACATAATTCCTGTCCTGGGCTCCGTTGCATGAAACTAACCATTAACGGTAACTTTGCCATCAATGGTAACTCCAATGGAAACCTTGATTTTGAGTTGAGTGATGTTACCATGGTAGTTACCATTGATAGCAGAGTTACCATTAATGTTTTTTTTTTTTTGTACAACGGGGCCCTGAAAGGGTTAAATGTATTGACTCCTCTGTCCTACTGAAAAGTAAACATTGCACATGATTACAAGCCTCTATTTTTAATTTGAATGATAGAGCATCTTCATCTGTGTAGATGTAACCGTGAATACATCTATAATATTACACTTTAGGACCATACATGTAACAGTATACTATTAATACATGGTTGGGAGTGCGTTAGTGCGATCTGGCAACACAAAGGTTTTTATCGTGGTGTATCAAAATTGGCAATTTTTCAACTTTTTGGCAAAGTTCCTTATCATGTATATTGTTTTCAAAGAGATTAAATATTATTGTTGCCAATTTGAAGGGTAAAATGTGATCAATTTAGCCCTTACATAATTCCTGTCCTGGGCTCCGTTGCATGAAACTAACCATTAACGGTAACTTTGCCATCAATGGTAACTCCAATGGAAACCTTGATTTTGAGTTGAGTGATGTTACCATGGTAGTTACCATTGATAGCAGAGTTACCATTAATGTTTTTTTTTTTTGTACAACGGGGCCCTGAAAGGGTTAAATGTATTGACTCCTCTGTCCTACTGAAAAGTAAACATTGCACATGATTACAAGCCTGTCTATTTTAATTTGAATGATAGAGCATCTTCATCTGTGTAGATGTAACCGTGAATACATCTATAATATTACACTTTAGGACCATACATGTAACAGTATACTATTAATACATGGTTGGGAGTGCGTTAGTGCGATCTGGCAACACAAAGGTTTTTATCGTGGTGTATCAAAATTGGCAATTTTTCAACTTTTTGGCAAAGTTCCTTATCATGTATATTGTTTTCAAAGAGATTAAATATTATTGTTGCCAATTTGAAGGGTAAAAATGTGATCAATTTAGCCCTTACATAATTCCTGTCCTGGGCTCCGTTGCATGAAACTAACCATTAACGGTAACTTTGCCATCAATGGTAACTCCAATGGAAACCTTGATTTTGAGTTGAGTGATGTTACCATGGTAGTTACCATTGATAGCAGAGTTACCATTAATGTTTTTTTTTTGTACAACGGGGCCTGAAAGGGTTAAATGTATTGACTCCTCTGTCCTACTGAAAAGTAAACATTGCACATGATTACAAGCCTGTCTATTTTAATTTGAATGATAGAGCATCTTCATCTGTGTAGATGTAACCGTGAATACATCTATAATATTACACTTTAGGACCATACATGTAACAGTATACTATTAATACATGGTTGGGAGTGCGTTAGTGCGATCTGGCAACACAAAGGTTTTTATCGTGGTGTACTAACGCACGAGGCGTAGCCGAGTGTGTTAGACACCACGATAAAAACCTGCGTGTTGCTGGATCGCACTAACGCACGAACTCACAACCATGTATTAAAAGTTTTATAAAACGGGTCTACAATCTTAGTGTTTTCTTACAATCTTAGTGTTTGATCCGGATTAGCCGTGCGTTAGTCCCCTCGCCGTGCGTTAGTACTTTTTTTTTTTGCACGGTCACGTGGTGTTATTTGACCAATCAGGATGGCTACATTCTTGAATCCGTTTTATAATCTACATTTGTCTTCCTTGTGGAATTCCTTACTTCCAGATATCAACGAATGTGCAAGCAACCCATGCCGAAATGGCGGAAACTGTACGGATCTTGTGAATGGTTATGAGTGCACCTGTCAGGTTGGATGGCTTGGAACGAACTGTGACATTGGTAAAGTTCAAAGAATATCATTAGAGTACACGAGACGGAATTAAATTTCTTATGATTCACACTTACAGACTTATGATGTGCGTGTGAGATGATCTACTTTCGATTACAATACACAAGAATAAAATATAAAAGGAAAAAAAAAATAATACTCGGTTGTGATATAAGGATACATAGCAGTGATATAAATCTTCACTGAATTGACTTTCAATTAAAATCTTAAACATTTAAATCCTTACCTTATGCTTATGCCCATGGGTAAGGAAGTTTACAATTATTTTACAGCTATCAAAACTCTTTTGATCTAGGTGTAATACATTATTATTTGAATGACAGGGATTCTTAAAATCAATGAGCACATCATTTTGATATAAATCCTCAGTTGCAACGTATTGAAGAGTCATAAAGGCCACGTGGAGGCGGATGATTTTGAGCACTGTACACGAATACCACATTAATCTTTTTCTTATTATAGTATTGGCTACACACTTGCTGTTATACACATTAACCACTTAATTCAGACACAAGGCATATTTTTAATCATAGCTTGGCCTTCATCATTATCGGTTGCTGATGTTGGTTGGTTCCCACTTAAACGCAACTTCATCAATCTTTCCCCCTAACAGGTGCTGATGATTGTGCAACGAACCCCTGTGTCAATGGCGCCACTTGCCTGGACGGTGATAATGGCTTCACGTGTGCATGTCTCGCTGGATTCACCGGCGCTTTATGTGACATTGGTAAGCTATATTTTTTTCTTCACTATAATCAGTAATTCTCAACGATGATTAGTATGAATATTCCAGGCAAAGACCTACAATAACTTTATCAGATGCTGTTGCAAATGGCTCAACACGCGTATAGTTTTTTGTTTCTTAAGAGATATTTAGGCCCTCATTCTAGAGGTAAGAGCTTATGCAGGATTTGAACTCAGTCTACATGGAGTTTAACAAAGAGACAACTTAGCACCCAGTTGATCTCTTCTTGATAAACTCTGATTAGACTGAGTTGGAAGATATCGTCTGGTTTGAATAATTATTAGAATACCCGTCATAGAATTACACCAAGTAAAACGGCAGATAATGAATATTTAGAAAGCACATAAATGCAGTCTCACAATTTTACTAACATTAAAACAAGAGCAAACAAGAGCAAACCATCAGAATTTTGTGAACAACTTGTTATTCTTTCAGATATTGATGAATGCGCCAGCAATCCATGTCAGGTGGATGCAGTGTGCATTGATGGAATCAACAGGTACTCTTGTACGTGCGCACCCGGATGGACTGGTTACAAATGCGACGAAGGTAAGTATCGGATTTTCTTTAGAAAAAAAATTATATTCGATTAAGTTTGTTACACATGTCAGTTATTATGATAACGGCAACAGAGCTCCACATATTATCGGCCGTAAAACTCGCAATCACTTTCAAAATTTCGCCCGTAATAGAGATAAGACAATTATCCTAGTGTATATCAATAATTTCTCTACCAGTCTATTTCATGTGCTCCTTATACCAAACTAACCTTGGCTGTGAAAAGAACTCGGGCTTTATAACAAATACATGTTGATAATTATATCCTCTTATCGGTCTGCGGATAGATTGATGAAATTGCTGTTTAAGTAATGTTTGACCAAAAAATAAGGATGAAGAAGTTCAAGATAATGATGTTTGAGTTGACATCTTGATTTTAATTTTTACAGTAAGACAATTATCAGTATAAAAGCCAATTAAACTAAAGTTATATGTAATTCCTGAAAGAGTTGAGAATGTCCGCTCACTACGCATGTTTTGAAAATGTATTACTATATAAACGTTGACAGTTTCGAAGCAGCGGTAAAAGCTATTTCTCCGATTTAGTATGACATTTTCAGGGATTTCAGTGCTAATGTATCGTTGATGTTCTTTTTTTCAGATATCAATGAATGTGCCAGTAACCCCTGTATCAATGGAGGAGAATGCATCAACCTGCAAAATGCATTCAGCTGTAACTGTACCGCTGGATGGACTGGCATTACATGTGAATCGGTAAGCATTGGAAAAGGAAAAGGTTGTCATTCATTTATTCAATGTCTTATAAAACAAACTATGATCTGAGGAGACCTAGTTCCCTCATATCCACATCTGTCATGACATATGATCTATAAAAGATGACTAATCACAAGTTAATAGCTTCACTGCTAGATTTATTTGGGAATAGATCTTTAACATCAAAATGCGGATCGAATAGTGATGAAGTCTTAGGTTTTAAAGAAATGAAAACCAGTTTGTGATGCCTTACTTCTTGTCTCTCGGCTTCACGCAACATAGCCATATGCCATTAAAGTCATGCAGTCCTTATCCTTCTTAGTGTAATCCTATTCCTATATTTTTGCTGGTGGAGAAAGCTCATTACCGTAATTATATGTCATTTATAATACTTTTCCTTTTACCCCCAGATGTGGACGAGTGCGCAAGTATGCCCTGTCTCAATTCAGGCATTTGCACCAATGGAAGGAATGTCTACACTTGTACTTGTCAGCCCGGCTGGACAGGCACCAATTGTGAAACTAGTAAGTTCTAAGTTCCATTAGCTGATGCAATAATGCTTTCAAATATGGAGCTTTTTACAAGGTGAATTCTTTATAGCATAAATCATATTAGTATTTGATTAGATGTTATAGCACGCATGAAAGAATTGATCTTTTATCTTTGAAAAATACGATTTTACACTAAATGGCGGTTTCATCAGCTAGCAACCACATAAAATATTGAATATATATTAAGGAGAAGTCATCCCGGCCTCCCTTCTTTCAGTTCCTAAACAAAACCAGGCTTCATATATTCATTGTAGAGCATAAAGATGTTCTCAGGGGCTTCATTTTTTTTTTTTTTTTTTTTTTTTTTTTTGGGGGGGGGGGGGGTCAGTTACATCAATGATTTGCGAGATGTGCCCCCAAAGAAAATAAGTAATTGGCAACTTTTTTTTTCGCTTGTCACAGATTTAAGACATCTATCACGCTTCTAGACAATTTGAGAGTCTTTTTTTTTCTGCTGGCTGCTCTGATATTGGCTATTTGTATGACAATTTTTTTCCAAGTAAACTTAGCAGATTTCCTCGATATGTATACATGTTTATGTGCATAAGTCTTACATAATGTAGTTGTAAATACTTCTAGAAAGAATCACCTCAGCAATGTGAATTTTATGTTCTTTTTATGACCAATGTATACTTTTTTCAAATCCCAGACATCGATGAGTGCCAAAGTGTCCCTTGTCAGAATGGTGGGCAATGCTTAGACTTTGAGAATCGCTATCAGTGCGTATGCGTGGCCGGCTGGACTGGTGTCAATTGCGAAATTGGTAAGTTCATGTCTGTTTTAGTATGTGAAAACTCAGCTTTGTTGGAGAGTCCTTGATATTACTGGCGAGTGCAGCCCACCTATTACGACAAACTAGTATACTAGTATGAAAATAGCACCATTGTTTAGGATAAAAGAGGAAAAACTGTCCCGGAACTGGGAGTTCTCAGGTGCAGACCAAGTCAGTGCTAGTTCAAGGAATCAATCTTCCACAACCTAGTTCCCCGGATAGAACTTTAATCCATAGGTTCCTTGGATGTCTTCCTATAAAAATAAGTGTCTACCTGCTTTATTAGAGCTCAGATGAATTACGAATTCATTGAATCATTAAACTACACTGTATTCCACTTGTCATATTTTCCTGGCTGTCATTAGAAGTCATTTTGCCATGTGCAATACGAACTCCCGTCCGACATTGTGCAGCACTTATGCAATGCTGATTTATTAATTTATGAACTCACACAGGTGTGAATGAATGCTCCAGCAATCCATGTGTCAACGGGATCTGTGTAGATGTTGAGAATGGGTTCGAGTGCAGATGTGACCTCGGTTACAACGGTACTCTCTGCGAAACCAGTAAGTATCACCTTATTTTGCTTTTGTTAAAGAATGAGAGAATTAAAAAAAAAAAATGGAAAGAAAGGAAGTATCACCCTCACGTAGACAGGACTATTTTTGTCACTAACTGTTATCCTGTTTATGCTTCATTTATTACACTACATAATAAGATATGGTCATAGATAAGGACTATTTGCATATACCACCCCCCCCCCCTTATTAAATAACACCTTTGTTTTTAACAATTACATAGAAGGAGTTATGGGGAGGATTACGAGTATAAAGTGAGTACTTATTCTTATCGTAAATATCTTTATCCAGAAGGTGAGATTGTCGTTTTCAATACAAATTGTAGTGAAATATAGTGTTCAATATGATTGTGAGCATGTAATGACTACCTTCAAATCTGTTAGAACTAATTCCTATTGTCAACCATCCGTACACTAAACGTTTTAACTTCATTTCTCAACGCAGATATCGACGAGTGTGCCAGCGATCCGTGTATGAATGGAGGAACCTGTGTTGATGAAGTGAACAGTTTTACTTGCGTTTGTGTGGAAGGCTGACGGGTCGAATCTGCTCTACTGGTAGGAAACTATGTTAACTGAATAATAGCGTTTCAAAACTTCCAGATAAAGGTCTAAAATGGGAGAGATATCAGGTTCTTAGTTGTCTATGGTGCTTTTTATGGCATCACGGATGGAGTCAATTAAAATCCTCATCATCTATTGTGGGTAATCATCATTTCGAAGAATATTACGAATATTGACTGTAATTCCAGTTTTTGTGTTTATTATCTTTGTCGTGCATTTTACTACAGATATTTTCTCGAGTAAAGCATAACGTCGAATTAAAGTCAAAACAAGGCAGGACTGGTATCTCACGAAAATAGAGAAATAAAAAATCTTGATCACACTGCGTGAACAGTTCTTATATGCGCCTAAATTACTAAAAACAGGTATTACAATTTATGTCACTTTTGTTATCCTTTGCTCCAATACAGATGTGAACGAGTGTGCAAGCATGCCATGTCTGAACGGAGCCGTCTGCATCAACGAATTTGCAAGATTTAGCTGTGTTTGTTTGACTGGCTTTACCGGGATCATCTGCGAGACAAGTAAGGATCTATCTATCTACATCTACTGTCAAAGAGAGGTGTAATGCTGAGAAAATTAATCTATTAAGCATACAAATGGCGCTCACTAATATCGTCTGTGATTGGTTTGAGGAGGAGGGTACAAGTGCATAAACCCCCTCTCCAAAAAAGGGAAGAGGAAGGAAATAGCTGAGGGGATCAAATGGAAGGACGACATAGTTTGTGATAATAAGCAGGTACTTAAAAATAAAAGTGAGTACATGCAAAAGCTATTCTATCTTTCACGTACAATGTCCTTTTAAAGGTAAATGTAATACAAATGAAGAATAATTCAGTGGTTCGAAGATTGTACTGTGTTTTGTAAAACTGGATTATATGGAAACTATTTTCATGCTAACCCGAAGGCGTCAAGCTAGTGTATAATTTTACTGTTTCATTTATTATGATACCATAATAATTCATAATACGTCTTGGCCAAGTTACATAATTTCGTATTCATCCCATGATCTTTCATCAACAGACATTGATGAATGTGGTAGCCGACCCTGCATGAATGGTGGTTTATGCTTCAATGACGGTAGCGACGGATACATATGCGAGTGCGCTCCGGGTTATAACGGACTTCACTGCGAAGATGGTAAGCACCCCTTTCTTCTTGTACACCTGCAGCATTCAATATTTATCATTTTGTCTTTAGATTACACCAATCGCAATACCTTAACTGATTAACATGTTAATGAATCATGTTATTCTACTTTAGCTACATGACTACGGCACTGGTCTTTGCATACTCGCAGAAATGTTTCACAACCCAATTTAAAATTATAATATTGCCTCACATAATACCTAAGAGGCGTATCCACTAATGAATTAAATCCTCCTAAGATGGGGGGAGGGATGGGGAGGAAAGTACCTTACAGTCCCACATGCCGTAAACCCGCGGCAAGTTTTGTTGATTTTTTTTTCTAGCCCTTTAAACGGAGGGGGAGGGGAGCGTCCCACGACGCTAATTCGTCAGATTCTAGGAAAAATATCAACAGAAAATTTTAAAATCACACTGATATAATCATCATAAAATTATACTTATTACCGTCTGACTGAATTCTTACTAAAATATTCTCGAGTGCTCATCATATAACTATGCTTATCACCGTCTGGCTTTAATCTTCATAGAAATTCTCGAGTGTTCATCTGATCCTTGCCTTAATGGAGCGACCTGTATCGAAGGCATCAACTCTTTCTTGTGTCTGTGTCAACCCGGCTACGCGGGTTCTCTCTGCGCTACCAACATCGACGAATGCGAGAGTTTCCCGTGCGAGAATGGAGGTGCTTGTCGCGATGCTATCAATGGTTTCACATGCTCCTGCCCAACCGGATACTCGGGAGATCGATGCGAAATCAGTGAGTATCTGTAATTTCTGTTTTGATGTGTATCCGTACCACACTATTTTGTGTTCTGTGGAAGAGCGGTATTTCATTTCGTACGCAAAGCAACTGAAAAGAGAAATTATCATCATTATCATCATTTCGGGTCATCACACTATTGTTTCCCAATGTCTAGCACATGTAAGAGTCACGTCGTTAGCCACTGCCAGGTCCCTCTCAGTGCAAGTGTCATGAAACCTGTCACAGCTCAGGAGATGGAGAAGCTGAACACAGTATACAATTTCTACCAATTTCATTTTTGTAGGAGTGAGATATGGCTTCGAAATCAAGATTGACTTATACAATATTTGCTTGGTAAACAACATTCAAGAACTTTTAAAGAGCAATGTCAAGGACTACAATTGAAAGAAATGTATATTTACACAAATAAAATACGAGGGTATTTTGGTGAACAGATGGTGAATAACATACTCGATCCAACGTCTAAGGCTTGCACACGTTTGGTCAAAAGGGGATCGTATGAAAGAAGGGTGAAGCATTATATCTTTGTCAGCTGGTAATACATCCTTGTTATGTGATTGATGTTTGGGTGAAGGATGTAATGAAAACGCAAGCCTTATACTATGCGTCGCTCATTCAGCACATATTGAAGTGGAAGGGGGGGGGGGTACAGCTGGGCACGGTGCCCCCATTTTCTATATCAAGACATCTGACAAGTTTAATAACAATTTTTTAGCTTTTAAGATGTTTTTTCGGACTTCTACCCCCCCCCCCCACAAGATTATCTTTGAGCCGCTCCTGCCCCATACCCCTCCATACGCGACTCGTAACTTTTATATCTATTTGTCCTCAGATATCAATGAATGCTCAAGTAACCCATGCGACAACCAAGGTACATGTGTGAATCGTGTGGATACTCATGGATACGATTGTTTCTGTCAACCTGGGTTCACTGGCGCTCATTGTGAAATCAGTAAGTAAATTGTTAAAGTTTATTCATTCTTATTCCAAAGGTCATAATGATGGTGAACTGTTTCTACTGGATCTTATAGCATAATCGTTGTCATTATTCATTTAATGTCTATCATTCGAGTTCACTCAATAGTAGGCAAGTAGGAGCTATTTTGTCCCTTACGCTGCCGACCACGACTAAGATTTTGATAATATCTAATGATTGTATTAATTTGCAATCCCGGCTAGAGCTTGGATCGGAGCAAATATCAATCAAAAGGAAACTTTTGGTGCATTGAGCATTTGATCATCATGTGGATTTGGCGCTTATAAATCTTATGTATTATTATTATTATTAATTTAGGTCCATAATACTCTGACACTTGGTAACGTATTGGACAATGAAATATTTTGGACATTCCCAACTACAATTAAGCATAAAAATGGCATATTTACCAGAATCTAGATGGAGGTACGCTGAGGGACTAATCAGTGAACCAACATGAATATTATTCTTAAAAGGTATTTGGTATTATTCTGACAAAGAAGAAAGTAACAAAGTAAATGGTCGTGAACTCATTATGTACATTTTACCTTTGTAATATACTGACTCGTTATTTTCTCTATGACGCAGATATCGATGAGTGTGCCAGCCAACCATGTCTTAATGGTGGTATCTGCAATGATCTAGCCAATGGTTACCGGTGCACCTGTCCTATGGGATGGGCTGGAAATAACTGTGAACAAAGTGAGTATTGTATACCTATTTCTTGCCATATAAATAACCATAGTTAATGGTGTCTTTCAAAGGTATATTAAAATCAGTTTCACGACTGACTGATGTACGAAATGAATATGTATATTTGTCAAGGCATAACAGAGGAGCTTTTATGGTATTTGTTTAATTAACACATGAATAGTAGATGTCAACCTAACCCCATAGCCCAGAAGCAATAGCAAGCTGCTCTATTATGTCTTGTTAAGGGGGTGAAGATGAACAATGCGTGTGTTTACATAATCCTGACAATATTATTTGACTACTTTTGAGATAGTAATATAATTTTCACAATTTAAAAGCTTATTATTGAAATGATTATTTGACACCAAATTGTAATCCCCCAAATTACAATATTCTAGATTATATTATTTAGATTTGACATGAATTGAATAAGAAGCTTTAGAGTTATTAAGGTTAAAATGCAAGAAAATGGTTTTCTCTGCATTCCTAGCATTTGGGGAAGCAAAGCTTTTGAATTGCACTTCTGTCTTTTTTTCCTGATGGAAATTATCATCAGTTTTAAATTTTTTGTATTGTATAGCCATATCTCTTCCATCTTATAAGATTTAGTTCACTGGAAAATTTACTCCAATTTTTGTGGGTAATTTTATAACCCATCCCATTTTTTGTGTGTTTTTGTAATGCATAGTCATACAACTTCCTTCAATCTTCTAAGTTTGGTGCATATTATGTTTGATGGGTTGAAATCGACCCGACTTTGGGGACCTTTTGGGGGGCCTGGGGGGGGGGGGGGGGGGGGGGGGGCTATGTTTAGGCTGACAAGCAGTTTTGAATGACATGAATGGTCTAAGTAACTTTAGGGGGTCAAATCTGATATGCAAAATGGGGTGACTATTTCCGGACAGGCTCCCATACGGTAACCCTTTCAAAGATATTAAAGCTCATAGACAGTCTCGGTAGCAAAAATCATACTGGCAAGATACTTATCAAACATAGTCACATACTACTCTCCTTTTATCATAAGACACATGTACGAGATTATTCAACATTCCATTCACGATTTCGAACAAATTTTAGTGTAAATATCTGTAAGAAACGCTTGGTAACGGCTTTTCACTGCCTCATGCTAATACCATATCCACCCAAGGTTCCCCGCACAATAAACCCAGCGCTTTGCACTATGTGTAGCGTATTCTATACACACAGCAATCCTAATGTGAGTAGTGTGCAGGGTGGGTGTGGCCGTTGTTTGAATTTACATCCCCTCTTTTTTGGGCCAGGGATTTTTTATTACTTTTCACCTCTCATTCAGTAAATATTTCACTTGAGGAGGAAAAAACTTCACAGCATCTTAGTTATGTTAGTACCCTGCTATTCATTAAGTAAAATCAAAGAAATCTCACGAAAAGTTTTTGAGGGCTTCCCAAAACTATCTGTTACCTTTAAAGTGTCAGTATGGAAAAGGAAATGATCTGTAGTGCTGTTTTGTAAATACAAAATATATTTCATAACTCCTGTATGGTGTTTTTGTTCTACAAAGCACAACCACGTAATCAGTATCTGAAGAAGCTTGCAAAAGATTACAAAGAGAATATTTTTGTTACTGATTTATAAAAAAAGAACTATTTCTCAATATCCATAATTGTTTTTCCATTTTTATAATATGTAGCTGTTGGTTGTCGAGTCAACTACACGCTCGCCGAAGGAACAAAGCTCGAGATTCATTCACCGAATTACCCTTCCAACTACAAGAACATGGAGAACTGTCGTTGGTTCATCCAGGGCATCAACGGCCGCCCTGTAACAGTCGAGATCAAGGATTATATCACCGAGAACCGGTATGACGAATTCAGGCTTGGGGTAGGTTCGAATCCAAATGACGAAGGATCAAGACGGATGACGCTATCCGGACCGGGACCGTTTACAACTCGAACAATGACCATCCAGGCCAACAATATCTGGGCAACTTTCATATCCGATAACGAGAAAACCGAGAGAGGGTTCTCCATTGAAATAACAGATTCAGCATATGTCGGTAAGTATTTACTAGTATATGTTTTGAAGCCGACTAAAATGAATATGTTGTATGAAATAGTAGTGTATAAATTTTATTAACTCGTAGGAAAATTTGTTTGTTTGTTTGTACACAGAATATATTTTTGTGAAAGTGTCTTTCTTGGAAATGAGCGATTTCTCGAATATACTATCCTTGATACCTCTCGATGGAAAATGAATTGAAGTATTACACAGATAATGATGATATTATTCAAATGAATTCCTTTGTAAAAAGCAAAAATCTCCCTTTTTATTCGATTTCATTGAACCATAGATCGTCAATTCTAAAAATACTTACATTAAAACTCGTTCCATGAAAATCTGAAAGTCTCAACATTATATTTTGCAGCTATTACACCATGTGATGCTGAACCATGTATCAACGGTGGGACTTGTGAAAACGTTGGCAACACGGACTTTACGTGTTCGTGTACCAATCTGTGGCAAGGAAAGCAATGTGAAGAACCGGCTGGTAGGTATCCACATCCTATGTCCGACTTAAACAAATACAAATAATATCGTCATTTCTCGTGGAATGTGTCCTTTCTTCGAGCCTATCTTACAACAACAATACAGCTTATTCATATCAGTGCCTTCTGTTAGAAATCAAAAGGGGTTAAAATGCGCGATGCTCTATGTTTCAAAGGATAACTTAATAGTATTCCCTCGCAATGTTCATTTTCAACATGGAGGTCAAAAGCAAACTGGTCATCAGACTTCTACTTTCTCTTTCATATTCTAAGCTTTTAGATATCAGGGTCATTGGGATAACCATGAAATAAATGCTACTGCCAATATTTAGGCCTGCAGCTCTTCTCCTTTGTGGGCATTCAGAATTACCTTGCTCTTCAAACCTTATATTATATCCCTGGGAGCTTATATCTGTTTTTGTTACTTGTATACCGATGATTAATTTTTAACTTTTCATTAAAAAAAAAGTATCACTTGCAGTTTCAGTTACCCTCTATAACATAACACTTACATAAAAAAAAACCATGATATTCTGAATAATAATGCCCGTTCTTTTTCTCGTTACTGTGTGATAGAAACGAACAAGTGTGCATTCCATCCCTGTGCTAATGGGGCTGAATGCACGAACATGGGACTAGATTACACATGTACTTGTCCAGCTGGATTCGGTGGCAAGAATTGCTCAGTGGGTGAGTTCTGTACATTAACCTATGCTTGAAGATATACGACTTAGGATTTAATCAAATGCTGAAACATGATTATTCAAGCGACGGCCCCGGACTTTATTTTTTTGAAATGTTCTTGTGATACTCCTGCGAGTACATCGATTTTACAATTGAAAGCAACGAAAACAAAAATCATTCATAGCATGATTTCTAGAATTATTGTAAATGACTTCGTATCTTTTTATGCAGTTGTTTTAACTCAGTAAATGCAACATTGTATTTAAGGGAAAGATCTGCAAATCCCTAAAGATTAAATAATATTTCCCGTATGAGACTATTGTGCACACAAGTTGAAACAGGGTTGCCTCGCATGTCACTGAGACAGAACTAGATAATTACGCGAAGTTTTTTATAATGCAGAGAGAAAAATATGTTGATAGGTGTTATTATTTTCTCTTGTTCGGCACTAGTATCTTACGCTAGAAAACATGGCTTATATATAAGCGATTGTTTATCCGTTCTAAGTAATATATTACATGGAAAGGATTTTTTTCATACTGATTATTCTTTGTTTTTGACTAGAAATCGACGAATGTGCTTCGAATCCTTGTCAGAATGGAGGGACCTGTCAAGATCTCATCGGTTCTTACGTTTGCATTTGTGCTAACTGCTACACGGGTGTCAACTGTGACCAAGGTATGATGAATGATTATTGTCGAGATCAAACTATAAAATGTTTTCGAAGCTTCATGGGAGAGATTTCCTAAGAAAGAATTTTGCCGTAACTCCCAGCGTTTTGGACCTGCTGCACAATATGCACAGAATTTTATTTTTGTACAGATGGTGCAGCCGATCTCAAATTGGGGAGTTATAGTTAATTCTTTCGTAAAAGATAGAAGTGGGGAATTATAAACTTACACTCTGCCGTTCTTCACTAATAAACTCAATATACACCTACAATGGAACTATGAGTTATGTGATAATATTGTTATATCAAAAGAGTATATCATTACTGACAATTGCGGTAAATCATTTATATGGAAAGAATAAGCAAAATTATCATCGTTCCTTTTAAAAATGTTTATGTCATTAAACTTTAAGCCCCCCCCCCAAAAAAAAAAGAAGAAGAAGAAGTATAATTCAGCTTAAAAATTAGAGGGATAATGGCAAACTAAAGTTTTTATTTGTTCTCTATACTTTGAAAATCAGTCTGAGTTGTTTCTGATTCCTTACTTTGTTAAATTGTGCCCCGATTAACCATTTTTTACAATGTCAATTTCGATCCATCAAGCTCCCGTCACTGATTCCTGCATCAAGAATGTCTGTGAGAACAATGGCGAATGTTCCTTCTTTGATGGTTACTTTACATGTGCATGCCAAGATGGATATTCTGGGGCGTACTGCGAGAAAGGTAAACATCATTAGCATTGTCTTCTGCTCTCTATTTCACTCCATATTTATATACCAATATACAAAATTTGACATTTTCCAACACTATGATATCGGAAATATGTTAGTAGCTTTTACATAGAGATTTTTGACATTTCAGGCAATCCAGATAGTTATTACGGCGTCTAATTTCAAGAAACAGATGAAATACTATGCACATGAGCTGTCTTCAGAAAAGTGTATTTACTCGTTTACAGTGGCAAAGCATTGGGAATCATGGGCGCATGCCCTCCATCAAATGACAAAAAGTACCCCCTTCCAGATCCTCCCATGCACGGTCGCTCTTCTCTCCTCCTATCTCGTCAATCCAGTTAGGCCAGTACCGCACTCTTTCCATGACTCTCTCCCCAAACTTACCCAGCGCTAATTAATGTTATTGGATATTATTTCCACGTTTGTGGTTTTTTATTTATGATTTTGAAAAAAAAAATACCTCCTTCTTCTTAGATGTTGATTTCTGCCGTGACCAACCTTGTCTGAATGGTGGTACTTGTACAAGCCAAAATGGAACCTACTCCTGTGAATGTCCGCCCGACTACATTGGAATCACCTGTGCGATTCAGGGTAAGGAAATACATGTGCTATTCACTTTTTGTATCCGATCTTGCATTCGCAATATTCAGCTGTAATCCGCTATCTTCCATACGGTAAATAATTTCTATATTTGTAAATTCCTTTCATCTTACGTATTAAGTGTGTCCGAGTGATTTTCGTTACATCGCGAAAGATAGCGATACTGAATTGACAAGTCTAATGATCTTTCTCCGTAGCTTTTCAGTATTTTGCTGTTATATAAGTGCTTCTTTTGTATGCACAAAAAATAAAATTGAATAGAGGAAAGAGAGAGCCTTATCAATAGATATATCGTTATTTTTTGTAATATGGAGTTGATAACATAGGCTTTTCTCTTTGATTATTAAATTTCATACTCTTGTTATTAGTTAACTGACAAGAGTCTGCTTAGCTATCGTTAAATCACAGAATTTAGATCTGTTATGTGACAACTCAAATATTCATTCTGCATCCTTTTCAGTGCTGCTTATTTTCAATTTTTAGTAAGTAAACCCGATTGTTTCTTATCGTCACGTTTTCCTCACAGTAACAACGGCATGTGTGCACGCAAACCCATGCCAGAATGGCGCTCTTTGCAACTACGTCGATGAAAGCTATCTATGTTCCTGCCCAGCAGGCTTCACTGGTGAATTTTGCGAGACAAGTAAGTAACACCTAAGGAAGAAGAATTACTACATAAAATACATTACATTCTCCCTTGCCAGTAACATAACTAAAATTTATTACCTCAACATGTTTTTTTTTTAAAGTGATGCAAATATCCTGTTTTTAAAAGGTGGTCAAGTTTTAATTTCAAATCTTTATGATGAATTCTATTTTTATCAGCACTGGGGTCTTTCCACGGATCTAATGACAAACTCTTGTTTTCTGAAGAATGAACCACGAGTTTTCTTTCCTTTATCCTCTTCTCCTTTGCAAGTTTGTATTCATGAATTAATTGAATTGTGCAACTGATGAACTGATACTCCATGTTTCCTGTCATTTTTCCCAGACATTGATAACTGCGATCCAAATCCATGTGAGAACAACGGTGTATGTGAGGACGGTATTGATATCTTTACATGTTACTGTCCTAGCGGCTTCTCAGGAGACACATGTGAAATTGGTAAAGTATTACGCTTTAAAAATTTAGTTTGACAGTACAACTGCTTAAAGATAAAGAGAAATTCACATGGGTGCAATTTCTGCCATCCTCGTATCTTGCAGTCGAAGGGTCCAATCAGAATGAAATTTTGGGAAAAGCATCAATAACAGTGTAAAATTTGATAGTGGATACAAATACCTAATATCTACCAGTATAATGATAATGATAATGATAATGATCATATTATTACTAATGATAATAATAATAATGGTAATACTAACAGTAATAATGTATTTATAGCTCATTATTGATGTTATAATGGTTGTCTCGGACTAATTTTTCCTCACCAATCTATTAGATATCGATGAATGCAGCAGCAACCCTTGTCAGAACGGAGGGACTTGTCTGAATGGTATCAACAAGTTCTTCTGTCAGTGCCCCGATTCCCTTGATCAGCCAGTCTGTGCTTCTCCTATAGGTAAGTAGATCAATTCGGGGCACTTGCATTTCCGAAGGTTCAAATTCCCAAACCCTTCATTCCCATACCAGTGAGTTCATATTTCGGAAAATGAAATAGGGTTCTTTTTGCATTAATCCGAAGGTCCAGTTCGTTTACCCGAAGGTTCGTAATGCAAATGTGATGTGGGTTCTATTTCATTTCCGGAATTATAAACCTGAATGAATTATTACCCTGTTTCATTTTCGGAATTATGAACCCTATTTTATTTTCGAAATTACGAACCTACGAAGAAACGAACCTTCGGAAAAACAACATGTAACCCTCAAAACTACCAAGATTTTTTAACGTTTTCGAACAAAATAATATCCACCATGTAGTTGTATGTAATGACTTCATCATGAATATGCCGAGATTGTTCAGAAATACAGCTTTAATACACAAATTAAGAACTATCATTTATGAGTTGGGAAGTATAACACGTTTAAAACCTTTCCTCTTTACATAAACCTCATTACATATAATAATAGCTCACTATGATAGAATAAATTGCTTCCCAGGAAATTAAACAAAGTACATGTATATGGATTCCAGTAGATTATATCCATAATGGAAACTTGTGACTGGCGACTTGTTTTACAACACAGCTCGATTGTTCTTTGTAACCCAATATTACAAAAATGGCCAAATAGCTTAAGTAGTGACAGCTTTATTTTTAAGCGGGAAGAAATTGTATTATATCAATTTGGTTCACCATGAAGGGTTTCTGATACAATGTAATGCATCAGTGACTTACGTTTCCCAAAGTGAATCATCTTTATATTATTCTGTTTCCTCATTATATTTCCTGTAGAATATAAGAGATGCAGTCGGAAGATTATTCTTTATTAATTAAAGTGATGGTGCATATTGAAACTGTAACTGCTGGCTTATAAATGTATTTATCGTCATATTCATTAAAATGATTTCCATTGCCTAAATCTTTGCAGAACTCCAGCTGGCACAGTCTGGAGATACCTTCTTGGGTCAGGCCATCGGTCTTAACCCATGGTACATTCTCCTGATTGTAGCACTGGGTCTCATCGCTATCTTCTTCCTATTGCTCTTCATCTCATCTGCGGCTTGTAGGAAGAACAAAAGGTAATCCATCACTCCACCCATTTTTCTAAAAGATAAACTGTTGCACGTTTCCGTCTTCAAGAAGAGCAAATGGGAGAAGATAAATCTGGGTGGATTTATACTTAAATAGCAACCAGTCATTCTTTAGCTACTTGCAGTAAGGCTGTTCCCAATTCTGCTAATAGCAGTAACGGCCTTACCGCGGGGAAGCGACGTGATATTCAATTAAGCTATTATATGGATAAGCTGAGAAGGTATTCTATGTGCTAATTCCAAATTACGCACATGTTTCTATACCGGTTAATGTTCATATTCAATTGATACATCGATATTGACTTATACCTCAGTCACACAACAAAACCGATTCCGAACCGACCGATTCTTGGCCATTTGGTAATTCAATTTTTTTGTTCGGTCTGTTGTCTGTCTGGGCCCTGTTTCATAAAACTTGTAATCAATGACAAGTTGCAATAACTATTATAAGCTACTGAAATCCTTACATCTGATTGGCTGAGAGCAAATTTGTCGGTAAAAATCACCGACAAGACACTTGATGAAGCGCCCCCCTGGTCTCGTTCTTGTCGATGTGACTGAGGTATTAGCCCCACACGCGTTAATAATGTGCTATTGCTTATTAATCATGACCAGTGCCCTCTACGATGCTGAGTTGGCGAAGAAGGAGAGGGACCGAGGGGTACCTAACTCTCAGCTACACGACACCCTTCCAATCTTCGATGACATCGATCGACCTCTGTCTCATGAGAACGATTACGGTTTCCTCCCACCAAACGCCGTGGAGTAAGTTTCAGGTTTATTACAATTTATATAATAGTTATACAGTTCTGTTATTGTTAAGTCCAAGGTATAAGAAAAATCCTGTCCCGTACGTTACATTGCTTTTGGTTTGATTTAAACTCCGATTCAAAGCTGTCAAACTTGATCGAATTATCGGGTGTACCAAAATCTAGAGAACTAATGATGACCTCGGTAAGGTATGGGGCAAAAAATGCTTTATAAATATGGTGAAGAAGGTCGGCAACAAAGTGCCCTCTCCATTTTGAGGAAAAAACAACAACAAAAAATAGAGGCATACGCTATGTGTGATTGTGATAGCTATTTTCAAACGAGTAAAAGAGAATGATTGTCAATACATGTATAAATCAAATGTAACTGATAAAGTAGAATACCCGATGGCCTTTTATAAAGGTCTTTTTTGTCAGATAATAGTCAATGGATTAAACAATCTAATTCAAACTAGTTCAATACCTGCTACATGATCATTACAATGATGTCGATGGAAGCATTAGCCGTGCACCAAACCAACTTACACCATTATTCCCAAAATAATAATACACAATAAAAGCAAAATATTGTATTTTCATTTCAGATCGAACGTACGGGAGGTGAATAGCTATGAGAATCCATGGCCTCAGAGTACGGATGAAATGCAGAAGACACATCTTTAATTTGTCATCATTTAACCAGATTCCTTTTCACCCTTTTGAGAATTTATTTATTATGGTTGATTGAAGTGTAATCAATTTGCACCTAACGCATTATAAGCTTTGCGTTTTTAATTTAGGACTTGTTTTACAAAGTGTTTAATGCCCTGATTTTTAAAAATATCTTCGATATCTTATTCAAAATCAATCATTTGATTTACCCCTTATTATTGTTAAAACACTTATTTCATTGTTATTGCCACCTTCGAACATTAGCTTATCACTTGTCAAGGTTTTCTTTTTATTAACAAGTTTTGAATATCATTTATTTGAAACTTTAAGAATGTCTTTGAAATAAAATTATATCTTCCGATTTATAGCTTTTATGTCTAAATCAGTCACATTTAGGTTTATTTACTCTAACAGGAAAAAAACGAAATTGTTTTGTCAATTACAAATTTGTATTTTTTTGTGCCGTTGCCCTCTGACAAGATATTATACTTTCTTTCTTTACACATGTGTAATTATTCCGAGTAGTTTCGATTATTTGAAACTTTAAGAATGTCTTTGAAATAAAATTATATCTTCCGATTTATAGCTTTTATGTCTAAATCAGTCACATTTAGGTTTATTTACTCTAACAGGAAAAAAACGAAATTGTTTTGTCAATTACAAATCTGATAAGGAACTATTTCGTAGAAAGAATTCTAAAGAAGCTATAAAAAGACTTCTTACAAACTGCTTAAAATCTAAGACTTCAAACATGTTCCTTATTGATCAGTCGATAGGTTTTTACTAATAATCTATTAAGTGTAAGTGCACGACAAATGAACAAAAAAAAAGGAAATAAAAAAAAGAAAAGAAAAGAAAGATAAACAGATAACTGCGTAATGTTATTCAAGCAATGATTTTATTGAATTTTTCCATCATTTATCACGAAGTCATAAAGCACAATAAAACACCTACATGCTATGATTTGTTTTGATGATCTAATATATTAACACATATCTCTAAATTTATATTACAATAGTTCAAATTTTCTTCGTAATATTTATACTTGCTGAGTAAAACTTTAAAATAAAAACTCTGCTTTTCATAATTCAACTCTATTTAGTGTGCATTGTGATAATTTTGAATGGAATTGATGAATGTTCGTTATAAAGATATAATTTCCTCTTTTATGAAATCAACAAGAAATTAAAGGAAAACCTATTTCAAGCATTATATGGTAGGCCTACTATGCACGATTACCCAAAAGCCACAATAATATTTCTATTTACATATTATTTTCACAACAACAGTAATAATAATAATAATAATAATAATGATAATAATAATAATAATAATAATAACAACAACAACAACAACAACAACAACAACAACAACAACAAACAACAACAACAACAACAACAACAACAACAACAACAACAACAACAACAACAACAACAACAACAACAACAACAACAACAACAACAACAACAACAATAATAATAATAATAATAATAATAATAATAATAATAATAATAATAATAATAATAAATGATAAGAAAAACAATAATATCATAGGGCATTTCATGATCGAAGAAAATACCAATGCGCTTTACATAAACCCACATGTCTTGAATAAGGGATAAAAATGTCGAATCTTAAATTAAACTTCACACTGATATTAATGTTTATCCTATACTCTGCTTCAGTGGCGTACCCAGGATTTTTTAAAAGGGGTTGTCTTTTTTACTCCAAAATTCTCTGACAAGCAAAAATTGAAAAAAAAAAAAAAAAAAAGGGTTATCGGGATTTTGGGTTGTCTTTTTACTCAAAAATTCTCTGACAAGCAAAAAATAAATAAAGAAATAAAAATAAAAAGGTTATCAGCATTTTGGGGGTCAAAAATAAGCTTTAGCTTCCTTTCTAAAGGGGGGCGTTTTAACACCAAAGGGGGGTGTTTGAACACCTAGAACACCCCCTCGGTACGTGCATGCTCTGCTGTAAATTCTTCTACACTACGTATTCGATTAATTGAAATGAAAAAAAAAAAAAATAAAGAACATGCAGCTTGAGAGCTGAAATTGTTCAATTTACAAAAGTAAGACATACAAAATACATAAATCAACAAAAAATACAAATAAATCTTAAATAACAAACTGAATGGAATCATTACAAATCTCAAAAAGAGTTTAAAGAAAATGTATGCCATCGAGCGTAGGAGGAAAGGGAGAGGAAAAAGAGCAGATGAAAGAGAGAGAGAGAGAGCACTGAGCAAAGAGATAGGGAGGAGAAGGGGAGAAGGAAAGCGATAGTACAGGAAGAACGGCAAAACAGAGGGGTGTATGCATACAAAGAAAGATAGAGAGGGGAAAGAGAGAGAGGGGAGAGAGAGAGAGAGAGAGAGAGAGAGAGAGAGAGGAAAGGAAAAAAATAGAAACTATAAAAGAGTTACATTCTAATCGTAATGACAGTAAAAAAAATTACTTGTTGCCACTTAAAATTAACGAAACAATAACAACAGCAACGTGTAGGGAGTTGTGTTTCCCTCAATATAAACATTTTTGTTTCTACTACCCTGGTAACATTAATTATTCATCACGACCTTAACACCGGCGACGGTCAATATACTTTCTTTGTCAACATGAGCATCGTAGGCAGTGCGTCCCAGAAAAAAAAAATCAAAACATGTTCAGAAAAAGTCTCCCCAAATAAATATTTCAAAACATTTGAAGCAAAATTTCATTCCTGTGGATTATGTTGGTCCTGAAGGGACACCATAAATCGTGAATATCGTGAAACAACGCGATCCTTATGCAAGGAAGCAAAGCGACCGAGCTTCAGAAAAAAATTGCAATTCAAACCCTCCCCAAAAAGTATTTCTAATGCATTTACCCTGCGGATTGGGGGCGTACAATCCAGAATGGTCGCAATTTTCCTAATTTTCTCCTCTTTTTCTTTCTCTCTTTTGCGTTTTTAGCCCCCCCCCCCTTCAAGTGTCGCCCGGGGCATACACGTGCGCCCTGTCCCCCGTAGATACATTACTGATATTATTATACATTGTATCGCCTAGTCCTTTGCAGACCCTGAAATCAACGGTGCCTGCAAATATATTGTTGTAGGTCATTTTGAAAACCAATGCACTAGGGTTAGCAAGATTGAAATCAACTTTCACTCGCCGTAATTTTTAAAAAGAAAATCACCAATTTCAGTAAAAAAACAAAGAAATACATTGTTGATTTTGTTAATCAATATTTGATTTTTCTCATTTTGGGGCTGAAAAACTCACCCAAGTGAGTTGTATTTATTTTGTACAGGAACAACACTATAAAACGATTTAAATCAAATAAATCCGATTTTTTTTTTCAACGCTGCAATATACACAATTTGCATTAATTATTGCAGTTATTTGTACATGAAAATAAGGAAGGAATCCGTTCATAACGTGACACAATATGTTGTTATAATTGTTTGTGCGAAGCAAGATTGTTGTTTTTTAGGTTCCAAACTTTAAAGGCTTTTTCTGTGTTAGTGCTCTCGGCAAAAAAAAAAAAAAAAAAAATGAAATCCCCCATTCCCCATAGTTACACGATATTGCGAGAGAGCAAAGCGACCGAGATGTAATATCATTAACTACCTCCTGGGACAAGTTCCCCCATAGAAATCTGGGGGTGTAGCACCCCTACATCCTCAGCCTCAGCACCCCCGGCTCCCAGGGGCCTGAGACTAAGTTACAAGGTAAGAAAAAACACGTTCCTTACACATGTATACTGAAAATGTCGAAGGTAGAGAGTGTGAGTTAATAAAAAGGAAACCCGTATTCATGCCTTAAAGGAGAATGAAACCCTGGGGAAATATCCATTTTAATGAAAAAGAGAGGATAAAAAGAAGCAAATTAAAAAAAGTTCCATCAAAATCGGTTACGAAATAAAAAAGTTTGAATAGTCTTAATTTACTTCCTATGGCGATCCTCAAATTGGCAATGTTGCTTCAAAATGCACGTTTTAGTAGTACAACTCTCAATATATTTTGAGCCAAGACGCACCTTGAGAGATGATGGGGAAAATATGAAATTTTGTGTACAAAACATATAGAAAGTTGTAATAAATCTGTCACTTTGAAGCAACATTGCCAATTCGAGGATCGCCATAGAAAGTAAATTGAGACTTTTCAAATTTTCATAATTTTCTCATTTCGTAACCGATTTTGATGGAACTTTTTTAAAATTGCTTCTCTCTATCCTCTCTTTTCATTAAAACTGATTTTCCACAGGGTTTCATTCTGCTTTAATATCTTAAAAAACCAAGTGAAGTGATAAAATTGTCTTCTTTAATCTGAAAGGCTACGCACTAAAATGTGATCATGGATGATTGAGCATAGGCCAATTTTAAAAGCTTGTCAAAATCGCCTTTGCCCGAACTTTGGATGAATGGAGTTAATATGTTTTTAGTACGTTCAATTGGATGGAGATCATTCAACCAAACCTAGGGCTGACCACCCATCCAATCACTGGCGTATTGGTGTGTGTGTGTGTGTGTGTGTGTGTGGAGGGGGGGGGCTTGGGGCTGCAGCCCCCAAACTTCCACGCCCCCAAAATTGAAGAAGGAAAAGGAAAAAAATAAAAGAAAGGAGAAGGAAAGAAAGTAAAGGAAGGGGAGAAAGAAAGAATGAATGAAGAAAGAAAGATAAAAGAAAGGACTAGCAAAAATGTATTTTTCTGATTGCAGTAGTACGTCATTTAGAGCGTATAAATGGCTGAATTTTCTGAATGGCTGAATCTCCCCTTTCATATTTATATGCATCTTCTGCATGCGAGAGATATATATGTTAATCATATATCATAATTTTCTTATTATAGGCTCACACACTATCATGAAATTTCTTTCGAAACTGAGGGAAGTGAATAAAGAGTTAAGGCTAAAACACACTGATCAGGCCCCGAAATGATTTAAAATGCAAACTTTCACTAATCAAGATAGAAAATTCCCACTCGGTCGCTCCATTCGCTCGTTTGATACACTTAAAGTTTAAATTGAAGAAAATCTATAATCAGGTATTACATAGGCAGAGAGGAATCTTCCCCATGAAATTGAAAGTCTCAAAAAATTAATGATGATTTAATCTGCCTATCCCAATAAGAGAAAAAAAGAAAAGGATAGATATTAAGCCCAGACTTTGATCTTTGTGTGCATAAAAGTGATATGAAATGCAAAGTTTCAAACTACAACCGGAAAATTCTCTGGCTCGGTCGCTACGCGCTACGCGACGAAGCAAAAGAGAATATTCAATTTAGCAAGGGCGTTGAATAAAGTACAACATTTTCATGGTACAGAAAAAAATGTAAAGTCTTCTTTTTTGTGGGACGGGGGATTTGTACTCCCATTCAAAGGATTTTATACCAGCGTTCTTGGTGCTTTAGAAAATACTTCAATTCTTACTGGCTCAGCCCCCTCAAAATTTCTGGCTCATTACGCCACTGCATCCAGTGTACGAGGTTATAATATAACGTCGTTATCGTCGTTATCCTACACATGGTGAAGACACATAATCGCAGTCCACATTGCTGTATTACCGTATACCACAAAAGACAAATGCAGATTTCCTCTCTC
Organism: Heliocidaris tuberculata; assembly: GCA_025618425.1. Taxonomy (NCBI): domain Eukaryota; kingdom Metazoa; phylum Echinodermata; class Echinoidea; order Camarodonta; family Echinometridae; genus Heliocidaris; species Heliocidaris tuberculata. The sequence goes on from CM046836.1 coordinate 40,865,069, forward strand.
CACACAGCAAGGGCAGCACATAGGGAGCTGACTTAGGTCCTACCATAGAAATATTAATCAAGGCAAAATTTGATGTTTATTCCAAATTATGTTATTAAATTATGTTATTAAGTTACGGTTTAGCTGGTCTCCAAAGAAGAGGGACTTTCACGAACAATTTGGTGGTAAGTGAAATTCTGATTTTCACCCTTTCAATCTCGTATTTGTACGTGTCCTATTGCTACAGATTATTGTGTCGCAGTGTGCTATGTGTATTCACAAGCTTTTGCTTTCCGACCTACTAGTGGGGTTGACCACCCATTTCATTCAAAACTTGGACAGAGGAAAATTTGACATGAATCAGGAAAAATGCTATTGTTTAGCTGTCCATGGTTAGATTCTAGTGATTAAGGTGTCAAATTAAAGAAAACATGATAGGCTACAATGTGATTATCTTTGACTATATCTGTATGTGATAATTGAAAAAAAAAGATTTTTGGGGTTGAATCTGGATTTTCTTTTTTTATGAATCGCACCGTTTAACTGTACGCAATTAGTGATAACAATTATTGAAACCTTTATTGTACCCGATGATATTTACTAGAAGAAGAATCAATAATGATATATCATTAATAATCTTACACTCATCTTCTCGGAGGGCTTGTCCGATTTGTTAGCAATTTCCCAAAGCCGTTAGGCTTATGTCATTTGAGAACGCCACGGCATCAAACAACCAAAACAAAACAAGCAAAATAAAACAAACATTTGGCGTATACAAATGAAGAAAAAGTAACAAAATGACTCTAGCTTGTACATTCATATATGTACCTCAGAAATGCACTAACAATTTAGCAAGAGATGCATTATAAACAATCACAGCCACTACAAAACTTGTTTGTTGTTGGTTGTTAATATAAGATATTACAATTGCAATTTACAGGCACATGTACATTCCAAATCTATTTATTTCAATACAGCTCATTCAACTTAACCTAAATTTAAATTTAAACCGATACAGGTCATGTTACTGAGTCGATCAGTTTATACCCCTCCCCTGCACGATGTAAAGAATCGCAAGCATGTAAAAAAAAAAAAATCTGAAAAAAAGTTTGGAAACTCAAGTTTGATTATACCTTTCATGTTACTTCAGTATTTCCATTTTATCCTTCATAACCCTGTTTTCCCCCATTGTAATTGTGCAATATTTGTAATAATTTCCAGCTGGGGAGGACAGAATTCATTTTAAAACCCTACAGCTGTCTTATCCCATTTCTGTTTTGCCAAAACCCCTCATATGTCAAATGTATCTTGTTGAAAAATAAAGCAGAAGCTATCTGAGCACACGAAGTCAATAGTTTGCTAACTCCAAAGGCTGAGGAAATACTAGGAAAGATAGATGTGTTCATCAGTGACTGGCAGTGGGCCATTAGAAATAACTTTATCGAATGCAAATGACTCAATAAAGAAAGGCTTGTTGAAACAAGAAAAATATGATTATTGTACATGTAATGAGCATTTTCTTGAGTTTCATTTGTCTTTAACACTTTATGATAAATTCATAACGACTTTTATGCTTCAGCTCAAATTTGGTACATTGGGATTTTGACAAAACGTTTTCGGAAACCATGGTGCTTTTGTCATCCTTGGCAGCAAAGCTATGAAGATGTTTTCAATAGACAAGACTTTTTACCATGAAATACATTTCAAGCTCACATACGTTATAACTTTTCATAACTCCCTCATCCGAGTTGGGCATATACGACCTGTGTATTGGTGCATAAACTGCTCCAAGTTGTTGGATAAATTATGTGGGCAAGGCCAAGCTACTTTGTCACATACAACTGTATCGTGCTAATAGCCCCCCTAGAGCTTGAATCAAATAAAATATCAAATGAAATGTTATCTTTAAGTAAATTTATGTTCACAATTCTATAATATAATTCAATAATAATCACATTGTAATAAAACTTGGTAGGTATGGGACATACCTTTGACCTGCCCATGTATTTGATTATCTTCCCTCTTGTTTTGCACCTTTTTAAACTCAGGATTGTTGAGAGTGTGTTTGTCTTTACTTATAAAATTTCGAGGTAAGCATGAGGCTGTTCTGCATATTCATGGTTGAGCTGTCCCTCGTGTGAGCGATCTGATCTGTGACCATTCCTCTCGATCCTGGTGTCATATTGCCTTGAGGCTGGTCTTGGAGGTAAAGATTGAAGTTCCGTCGATGGTTTGGTATCTGTACTAGCGTCAGTTTGTTCGTTCCCTGTATGTTTTGGAACCGATGTGCTTGACAAAATAAATAGAAATGAACTAGGAATTAAACTCAATATAAAGCATCGAGTGTGAGGGAGGAAAAAGTCAAATCACTGATTTTGTTTTCGCAAATTGAAAGCCAGGTGCACACGAGTTTTTTTTCCAATTACATTCAAGCACATTCAAAGATATAAATGCAGAACAAACCGAGTGCATACAGAACATTTTGCGTGTCAACCCCGGGCGCATTCGTCATTATCATCATCATAGGGGTCTATATTTCACTGCTTAATGTGGCATGTTTTCTGTCGAATAGACCGGTTCGGTAATGTATTCAATTTTTTTTCTCATACCTTTCAAACAAAGGTTGTTATTGACAACCTGAAAGCTTGCCCGAGGCTTGCCGGACATAGCAAAAAGTAATGTAAGCAAACTGGATTCCAAGAATTGAGGCTCATTTATAAAAAAAGCAGGTTAATGGAATAGCTCATCACTAGGTGCTCAGAGAAGAAATGTGAATAAATTCCAATACATTACAGAACCGGTCTATTGATATGATTGCAGGGCCCTCAGGGAGAACAGTATATAATAGAGATGAGGCTACCCTGGGTAAACAAGACATGTTATTATTATTATTAGTAGTAGTAGTATTATAATAATGATCATTATTATTATTATTGACCTATAGTGGATTAACCCCCCTTGAGCAACGGGCTCTACCTGGGGAGCGTTTCATGAAAGGATTTGTCGGATATTTTTTCCGACAAGTGTTATAAGCTACTGAAATCCTTGCATCTGATTGGCTGAGACCAAATTTGTCAGTAAAAATCACCGACAAAATGCTTGATGAAACGCTCCCCTGTAAAGGCCGGCTTACACGAGAAGTCATTTGCTGATGTTAGGATCGCGTCAGCGACTTGAATGATCATGAAAGAGTGATATCATTTAAAAAGGGATTTAGAAATGAACAGTGCAAACAATACTTTTAATATCTGGCGTATAGGTAACTGCAATAGGCCATTTTCGAAATGTATTCAAATTTATACACCTCCTCGTGACAAGCTATTATATTCACCTGTAAAAACCCATTCTTTTTCAATAGCCAGAATGTGAAATGCATGTATTAGGCGTTGTTAGGTTAACATTTTGGCTTGCCCAACTTAGGAACACTTAATGTATGCAATTTGCATTCTGACTATTGAAATACAATGTCTTGTAACAGGTGGATGTAATAGTTCGTTAATTGGGGTTTGACAAAGAGGTAAGCATCATTAAATCTGAATGCATTACAAAAATGGCTTATTGCCTTCAAAGGCTCGATTAGCGCAGTTACTGACGCGGTCCTAAAGTCAGCAAATGAAACCTCGTTTGAGCCGGACTTAGAATATATCATGTTGGACCAAAGAGTTTAAATACGAAGAGTGCTCAGTCCCGAAATAAAGCACGCGTATATATTGTGGTACATGTCGATCGGCCGAGAGGGAAGGTTATAGTCTTCATCAAGATGTTTGTATTTTTTATTTCCTTTATTTTTTCTTCTTTTTCTGTACATCACTTTTGGTAAAGCCGTAAAGGGCATAATCTTGATATTGTCCCTTCAAATACAAACTTATGTCCCAAAACAGATAGGAATCACCATACTCTAACTGCACCATGGAGGAGAGGGAGAGAGTCGAGCTAGGAGAGATGTTTGTATTTTTGTTAAAGTTATTTCCTGTGAAATTTCTATTAATATTTATGTGATTGGGGGGGGGGGGGGGGGGAATGGTCCATACATGTTCCCTGATATTAAGCTCTATATGAGCAAACAATGCGATATCTGACGGGAATGTCGAGAAAAGTAGAATAATAGTAATAATAAAATGCTATCTTTATTTTTCTAAATCAGAATATTTCATTTGATATCATGGTTTATGTAAATTTTAGGGATTATAGACGTATAATGTAAATCTATGGCCTTATGTTAAAAGTCAAGACAGAAAAGGCTTTATTAAAATGAGATTGCATGCGAGCAATTCCTTTAATACAAAGATTAATTAAGAGTGGCGTATCCAAGATTCTCTTATTTTTATTGGTGGCGTATCCAGGAATGCACGTGCCCTACGTGCCAGCCAAAACCAAATCTGACATATCTTATAGTTAGACATCGAATGAAAGGAATTGTGTGCCCCCCCACCCCCGGGCAAACAAGGAACATGAAAAATGTGACTTTTTTTTCTTGCTTGTCTGAAAATTCAGAATAGACAGCATCTGATGATTTTTTGTTCGTCAGGTGTGAGCCCCCCCCCCCTTCCCCTGCATTCCTGGATACTCCACCAATATAAATAACTTACAGTAAGTTATTTGTAATATTCTGCTGTAGCAGTTTGAGACGACAGGCGAAGAAAACAGTATATAGGGCTATTTTGAATTGAATTAACTAGTAACCAACAATAGCGGCTGATGATATAATTTATTTATTACCAGTCCTATTCTGTCTTTGTAGGAATATCCCATTCCTTTTGCCCCAGCCCCATTTGTCTCTCTCTCTCTCTCTCTCTCCCTTCCCTCCCCCTCTCACAGGCTTTCATTTTCTAATAATCTCTTATTCTCTTATTCTCTCTTACAACCGATCTATAAAAATGACTCTAATAGAAATGGGGACAAAATAATGATCTCTTATTGTTGTTTTTTTCCTTCAATCGTTCAATTTAATGAGATCGACCACCAACACCATGCAATCCCATTCTTCATATCCATGACAGAATAGCAGGCGCGGATCCAGGGGGGGGGGGGGCGAATCGACCGCGCCCCCTTTTTGGAACCCAACTGGCATACCTTAATACACAATAAAAAAATTGCCTCTGTAATTGTGTACTTTTCGGCTCTGTGCCCCCTCATCGACAAAATCCTGGATCCGCCCATGGAATAGGAATTACATTCTTTTGAACTACAAACTACAGGTATACACGGACTCTGGCCTAAAATGTAAATAAAACCGGATCGAGCACCATTAGTTTGGGAGCCTACGAGGCTAACAATGTTGGTCTATTAACCCTCCGAGAAAACTTGTAAAAAAGCCCACCCCGCAAGACTGACGTGACAGTCCGGGCATGGACGAGTAGCGGATTTGGGGGGGGGGGGGGGGCGCAATCCCGGCCCATGTCCCCTCCCTTTTTTTAAAGAAAGTCATACATCATTGTCCCCCGGGCCCTTTTTTAAAAATTGTTTTGGAAGGCCGGCGAGAAGAAAAAAAAAAATCTTTTCACCCCTCTCCCCCCCCCCCCCCCCCACTGAGCAACTTTTCGAGGACTGGTGAAAAAATTATCCTCCCCCCCCCCCCCTCCCCCACGGAGCAACTTTTGGAGGAATGGTGAGAAGAAAACAATACGAATCTCCCTTCTAGCAGTTCCAAAAAGTTGACAGCCCTGCATTTGTGCCCCCCCCCCTTTTTAAATTTTTTTTTTACTACATCCTGCATTCGCCCCTGTCATGGACTGTCAGTGTCAGACTCATATCCATAATAGGGTTCCATGGTTCAGAAGCACCCTCCTACTACAATGTCGGTCTCGTTGGCTGAAGCCAAAGTAAACGACGATCAGCAAGTAAAAAACTTTGATGAGCGAAGTTTGAGGAGGACACCTTTGGCAAACTGACAGAGTTCCATCGGCAACGTCACCACCTCGATCGGGATCGCAGAGGGGTAGACCTAGCCTAGCTAGAGCTATACACCTTGTCGGTCGCTATTCAGCTCAGCTATTTCATGCTGATTGCATGATCTCACATCAGTCATTTTGGCTAAGCGTATGAATTTAATACATTGAATTTTGCCTCTGGTACATTAGAAATATAATAGTGAACTGGAATTTAGTGAGAGTTTCTTCTAATACCGGCTAGGCTGGGCCCCTGGGCGGGCGGACATACATCTGCTACATGGTCGTCTGCTAGCGCACGATCTCATTGATTGGATGTCGTGATCTCACGTGATCGATACTACACGCCCACATTACGTCATCAATAGCAACAAACGGTTTCACGTGTTATATGACAAATTATTTTTTTTGGTCAAAAGCATGCATATTCCCGGGGATTTATGCGGGGTTTAAACGACTCATCGAGCCTTAATTATACACTTTCAGAGCTTTAAATTTCATGTAAATTACATTTTTCATAATTTCAAATAAATACTAGGGGAATTAAAGTCATTTCAAAATCCCTCTTTTCATGTGTTAACCTATGGGAGCTGGAAGGCCAAAAGCATGCATATTCCCGGGGATTTATGGGGGGTTTACTGGACTCATTGAGCCTTAATTATACACTTTCAGAGCTTTAAATTTCATGTAAATTACATTTTTCATAATTTCAAATAAATACTAGGGGAATTAAAATCATTTCAAAATCCCTCTTTTCATGTGTTAACCTATGGGAGCTGGAAGGGCAAAAGCATGCATATTCCTGGGGATTTATGGGGGGTTTACTGGACTCACTGAGCCTTAATTATACATTTTCATAGCTTTAAATTTCATGTAAATCACAGTTTTTATATTTTCAAACAAAAACTATGGGAATTATAATCATCCTAATATTCCTTGTTTTCGCGTGTAAACCTATGGCAGGCGAGACTTTTTTGGTCAAAAGCATGCATATTCCCCTGGATTTATGTGGGGTCTTTTCAATTTTTTGACCCTTCAGTAAGCTTGTTCAAAGCCTCAAATTACATGTAAATCACAGTTTTCATATTTTCAAATAAAAACTATGGGAATTATAATCATCCTAAAATTCCTTGTTTTCGCGTGTAAACCTATGGCAGGCGAGACTTTTTGGAGGTCAAAAGCATGCATATTCCCTGGGATTTATGTGGGGTCTGTTCGACTAGTTGAGACTTAATCATACATTTTCAGAGCTTTAAATTTTATTTAAGTCACATTTTTCAAAATTTTAATCTAATTCTGGGGGAATTATAATCATTCAAAAATCCCTGTTTTAGCGTGTTAACCTATGGGAGCTGGAAGGCCAAAAGCATGCATATTCCCAGGGATTTATGTGGGGTCCCTTCCACTTTTTGAGCCATCATTAATCTTGTTCAGAGTCTCAAATTACATGTAAGTCACATTTACATGAAATTCAAGGAAATACCAGAGGAACTATAATCATTCTTAAAATCCATGTTTTCACGTGTTAACCCTATGGCAGATGATTATGTCAAAAAGCAGGCATGATCCCGGGGATTCATAGTGGCATTTATTGATAATAAAGGTTCAATAAATGTTTTTTGAACTATCCATCCTTTCCCTCATGCAAAAATCAGACTTGAAAAAGATAGAGTAAGATATGAAATATCAAGAAAAAATGAGACATCTTTTCACGTGTTATACCTATGGCGAACGTATTTTTCCGAGTCTATTTTAAAACAGCAATTTACGTCTGCCGAATGTACTACGGAAGTAGGTGAGAGTAATCTGTCTTGATACTATTAAAAGTCTTTGGTTGGACTCACCCACACCGTGGTAAACATCAATTACACAAATTACATACTGAGGTTTGCAATTTCTTGTCATGAAAGGGGAAGGGTCTAGTCAGGAAAGGAGCATTTCTTCTAGCTCTGACGGTAAGAAGATTTCGCATTTTACTATTTGGAACCAACCACCAAAAAATATTTTGCTCTGTATGTTAGATGTTCCATATTATTATACTATGGTCAAAATATGGGCTTCAAATATTGCTTCCATTAAGAGATACTGCAAGATTAATTACAGTCTCTATAAGCGTATTAGCGACTCGTGAGTAGACTACTCGACGCACCCGTACGCGCTCGCCAAGATAAGGGCTCGCGCCATAGACGTATAATAGATTTACTAGACGGAAAGCAGCACGCGCGGAAATCATTACGCGAATGGAATTAGGCCCCGCCTCTTTCGGATCATTTGAAGAGCCCGATAAGCACCCGATACGTTGCATTATTCATATTTCTTGTGCGTGTCAGTTTATTGTGAAACTTTGATTGGATGCTAGGTCATGAATATGTACATAATTCGATAGTATCGATCAAAATTTACTTGACCTCAACTTCGTCAATTCAAGACCTATTAATTATGCAGATTATATGCCAGACGTCATCCGCACGAAATGAGAGATGTTAGTTCAAAAGGACAAGGTGAGTAGAGGTCAAATTATCATTAAATTTCGTACATTTAGTTTATTAATAAAAATAACTTGTACAATTCTAGGTGATCTACGATAATTTATCTATATTTCAAAAGGATTCACAAGAGTTGTGTTGAAAAAGGATTGAAACAATTTTCTCTCGAAATTACAGTTCTAAATTTATCGTCGAGATTTAGTTTGACACGGAGATCGCTGTCCTCACACGCTGCGGCTCATGACAGCTACCCGGGCAGTCACGGGTCAGTTTCAGCCACTGGCGCGGTGGCTATTTCGACAGCGTCAAAAAATCAATACATGCAAACAAGTTGGATCTAAGAAGATCTAAACAGATCTAACGTTATTAAACTCTAAATGGTGATAGACTGTATTGCATAACCATAAGCTTAATTTCCTCATGTTGTTCATCTGTATGGTGCACACAAGCGTATTCGTTAGTCCAACTACGAGATTACGGTTAACGTTAGATTTGGAATCTGTGACTGTGTGGTGGGATTCTACGATATCGATGATTTTGATAAGATATGAATTAGTGCTGATATAAAATCATTAATGTTACACGAGGTTTACTGTTTTGAACTCTGAATATTTGTTGAAACTTTATTCCATAAACCGAAGTCTGAAGGATAGTCTATCTTGAGTAGATGTAGACTTGGCTAGGCCTAGGGCTAAAGCTGTGCTTGGCCTTGGGGGACAAAGTCAAAGAAGATCTAGATCTCTAACCATGTTTAATAAGAACTCTGTTCAACTTCACTTTCACGCCTGACTTTTTTTCGTTCTTAAAAGACTTGGATCTACTATATTTGGTTCAATTCATGCCATTTGGTCAATTAAACTGACTTAAATTAACTGGAGTCTGATAGAATATGATTTTTTTTGGGGGGGGGGGTGGAGGCAAATGTATTTTGGGCAAAAATTCAGTCTGGTTGTTAAAGCCAGTTTAGGGATCCCTGTTCAAAATTTCAGACACACGTCACTAGAAAGTTTTGTTGCTGAGGCTGTTTCTTTTTCTTTCCAAGAAACTTATGTAGCTTGAATGCACCTTAATAAACATAAGATAGCTGATGATTATTGAATTTTGACCTTTGAAAAATAATGGATTGGAATTTATTTGCCTGATAAAAACAATTATTATCAATGTAGCTATGACTGTAACAAGAAAGACCCCCCAAAAATGACAACTCTTGTTTTCATTATTTTTTTTTAACAGATCAAAATGGAAAGGAACCCAAGAAATGTTATTCAAACATTGCGCAAATGCAAACTGACCATACATGATGAAGCAGAAATCTAGCCTTCCTAAATTACAGGTAAGTTTACAGAACATTTCCTGAGTATCTATATGCTTATACATGTAAAGTGTAATTTGAATCATTTTATGATTATCATAAATATTGTAATTTAATAGGAAACAAGGAAATGAACTATAGAAGCAATTAGGGCTTCCAGGGGTCCCTAAATGTGTTAGTTAAAAGCATATTACAGATGCCCTTACTAGTTGCCATTGATTTTTTAATAGCTTGTCCTTAATGCAAACATTTTAAACCATTACCAACAAAGCCCAGCATTGTGTGTAAGCATGGAAAAGAAAGAGAAGATTACACTTCACATTTATTCACAATACAATCTGTGAAAACGGTCTCTTTTGAGCTTTGATCTATGATCTGAATTAGATGTATTTAGATGTTTGAGAAGATAAAAAAAAAAGTCACAATTAGTGGAGTACAAGTATTTCTGTGAAATATATATTGTGTACCTCTAAATTACTTTCATTTATACTTGCACTTATAAATTTATTTATTTATCCTCTTTTTACACAGCATGATTCTTTACAATGGATGGTGAAAGAATATTGAGATACACAATCCAGAGAAATGAACAAAGAGCAGATATACTGACCTGCATGCTCAAGCTTGGAGAGGTAGGCCTTTACTGTGCATAATTAAATTTGGCAATTACCCCCCCCCCCCCACAAAAAAAAAGTTTTCAAAAAATATATCAATATAAAAAATATATAATAGGCCTATATCAGTAGTACACAACTTGAAGAGGAAGCAAGTTATTTAAAACTATTGTAATTTCCTTTCCCTCTCACCTGAAAAAGAATTTTTAGTCAAATATAGGAATTTTACTTAATTTTTATGAGGATTCATCATTTCCATTTTCATGCTTACAAAAGAACTTAATTTTAATGAATGTGGGTAAAATAGCTTTTTATCAAGCAATATTCACTCTGTTTGAGTCATGCATATATACATATCTGGCACATTGCAGTCCTTTCTTATTGTTTACGACCTTAATAGTTTTTAATTTGTTCTATTTTCTCTTTTCATTCAACAGACTTACGGATTACCACTGCAGCTCTTCATTCCTGTAAGCTAGATCAGCAGTCTCACGAGTGGGTACATGCAATGAAGTTGGCGATTTCATTCAGAATAAAACAATACAGATATCCCTAACAAGGGTTTCTGATTTGGAGGATTTTTGTTTGAATATTGCATTTGCTGAAATTCTAAAAAATAAGTGCCTTCAGCTGAATGAAATTTAAGAAAACCTAGATTTGATTTATGTCAGTGACCATTTCAACAGTATAATAGAATGAAACAGTTGATATGCAAATTGCTTGAGAACTTGTGAGAAAAACCAAATATTCATTCAGTGATATACTGTACTAGTAAGTGATATGAAAATTTGACTTACCACTAGACTTCTGCAAGGATGTGCAATTTCAATATTTTTTTTTTTTCAAATTATAAACTTGTTATTTGAATTGATATTTATTGTTATTAAATAGAAAAAAAAAAAAACCAAAGGATTTAGTTCATCTCTTTTATCATGTTAAGGGGATGGAAAGTCATCTATCTAGTTACCTTTAACATTTACATATTCTGAGAGCTTTTTGATTCTAACTTGAATTCTCATTTTAGTGATAATGTTCATGTGATATACTTTTACATAGAGTATTCAAAGGGGGGGGGGGGGCAGGGGTTCCATAACTAGAAATGTTAAATGCAAAGTTTGTGTGAAAGGTAAGCCAGAGTTAGAATGGAATGAGAAAGATAAAAAATGAGAGAAAAAGCAGTGGTATCGCTCGAGGGGGTGGGGGTGGAAAAAGGCAGTATCAGATTTAGGGGGCACTTCCGGCCCATGCCCCCCTTGATACAGAGTGACATACCTTCAGTATACAACTTCAAGATTGTACCCCCTCCCCCCGCCTCCTTTGAAATGACCTTTTTCAACTTGTCAGAGAATTTTCTGCAATGTGTGCCCCATCTTTTACAAAATCCTGGATGCACCCCTGGGGTGGCGGGATGGTAATACTCCTTAATATTTGTAATGTTTCAAACTGTCAGTATTTTGGCATGTCAAAAAATATATAAAAATATAAACTTCAGTTTTTACTTTTTCATTGTTGGAAATTTGTGGGAATTTTTTTTTCTCGGCACGATAACTATTGCCCATTCAAAATTCTCTAGCGACACCCCTGCGTATGTGAAAGGAAGAGTGAAGACAATAAGCTTTGACTGGAATGGTCAATCATAAGTTGATGGAAATGAATGGTATTGTATAAGACTTGTGATTGAGTGGTGACTTACGGGCATGAAAGCTAGAAAGGAATGGCAACAGTGGCGTATCTGGACCTTGGCGTCAAGAGGGGTTAAAAAAAAAAAGGGTTATCAATGGCGACGATTCCCCCCCCCCCCCCCACAGCCCTCCAAAAGTCGCTCAGTGGATCGGGGGGGGGGGGGTTATCAGATTTTATGGGGTCCAGTTTTCCTCCATAATTCACTGACAAGCATTAAAGAAAGAAAAAAAAAAAAGGTTATCAGCTCCGAAAATAGTTCGCCAGCCCTCCAAAAGTCGCTCAGTGGGGTGGGGGGGGGGGGGGGGGTCGTGAATCTTGTTCAGGAACCAGATAACCTTTTTTTTTCAAAACTTGTCAGGGGACACTCTGCCCCCCCCCCCTTTGCCCCGGGCCCCTTGGGTATGCTAGTGAATGGTAACATATAAATTTTACTCACAAATGCAAATTAAAAGTTAGAAGATAATTCTTCCCGGTATTTTGAGTGTTCCAGTGCCTCAGTGGGGGGTAGGGGGAGTTATCAGATGTTTTCCTCCATAATTCTCTGACAAGCAAAAACAAAAACAAAAATACAAAACTGTAAATTCTAAAATTCTGCTTGAAGGGGACCCGTATTTTTTTCTTCTTGCCAGCTCTCCAAAACTCGCTCAGTGGGGGGGGGGGGGGGGGGGGGGGGGGTGATCACATGTTTTCCTCCATAATTCTCTGACAAGCAAGAAAAAAAAATGGGAAGAAAAGTTGTTGGGGGGGCACTCTGCCCCCTGCCCCCCCCCAGCTACGCTAGTGGTGGATTTTAATTTTTAAAAAATCCCTTCCAAAAAAGAACAAACGTACATTTATATATATATTTTTTTTCATCATTTACATCAAGACTAACTAAAAGGTTAAAAAAAACGTCAATTAACTAAAGGACCCCATCCCCTTACCCCCAAATGAAGATCATCATTTCTGTTATGAAAACCATCCCTGAAAAAAATCCTACACTGCAAGAGGTTTTTTTTTCTTTTCTTTTCTTTTCTTTTCTTTTTTATTTCATTATACATATCAGTATCATTTATTTATTTATTTATTTATAATTATCTTTTATGCGTATCGAATGAATAGTGCACCGGTATTCAGTATATCAACAAGAAAATGGGAGGAAAAGTCGGGGAGGAAAAATCCCTTCCAAAAAAGAATAAACGTACACTTATATTATTTTAAAAAAATCATTTACATCAAGACTAACTAAAAGGTTAAAGAAAAAATCTCAATTAACTAAAGGACCCCATCCCCTCACCCCCAAATGAAGATTATCCCTGAAAAAAAATCATACAGTGCAAGAGTATTAAAAAAAAATTTCATTATATATTTATGTATCATTTATGTACTTATTTATCATTATCCTTTATGCATATTGAATGAATATATTCACCGGTATTAATTATATCACAAGAAAAGTGACTTATGCCACTGGTGACGTGTCAAGTACTTTACATTTATTTTTACATTATCTGTATCCATGATTAGATTTGATTCGGTCTGTCCGGTTACATTTTTAGCTTTATTTACTTGTTTACAAATTTGCAAAGCGATATATTTTGATTCGGAGATCGATTACAATTAAAGTGCATTGACCGAGCGCCGTCTGCCACAATTAGCAATTACCGACGCTGATTCGCCGAATCTGTGCATTGAAGCGATGAATACATTACCATAAATGCATATATTACTGAATTTGACCTTTCTTACTGCGCATGCTCTAAGCTGATGGGCGTAATGTGTTTCATACCGCGTACAAACAAATGCTACTCTCGGGGAGCATCTTACAAAATGAATCATGCATTTACGCTCATGAATTATGCAAAGATGCTTATCGGGCCTTCTAATGGACCCCGACAAGATGGCGGACCTTTAGGGGCTGGCTCGCGCTGAACCTATTAAACTCAGAGTTCGATTCCGCGCGAGCACCTTCATGTTATCATTTATTTCCTTCAGACACCTAAACTGTTGACCCTCAGAATGCCAGATAAAGTTCTTTGAGGTTAATTTTATACTTTCTAGCGGTACACAAATTATTTTTTCAGGTGATTGGTACAAACCCTTTATAGGCCAAGTCCACACTAATATCAAGTTGGTTTGAATAAATAGAGTAAAATTAAACAAGCATAACAGTGAAAAATTTCAATGAAATCGGATGTAAAATAAGAAAGTTACGGCATTTTGAAGTTTTGCTTTATTTCATGAAAAAGTGATATGCATAACATGGGCGGTATACAAATGAGTGAACCGATGATGTCACACACTCTCTTTTCCTTATGTATTTTATTATATGAAATTTCAAATATTTCAATTTTTATGGCTGTGATACTAAAGAATCTCTCCCTTGTATCAAAATAAGTTACAATAATGATGATTTTACATGTTCCATAAGGACTCAAACCATGTTTTACATTATTGAAGCAAAAAATTGAAATATATGATATTTCATAATATACATAAGGAAAAGTGAGTGTGTGACATCATCGGTTCAGTCATTTGCATACCGCCCATGTTATGCATATCACTGTTTCAAGAAATAATGCAAAACTTCAAAATGCCGTAACTTTCTTATTTTACATCCGATTTCAATAAAATTTTCACGGTTATGCTTGTTTAATTTTACTCTATTTATTCAAATCAACTTGATATTAGTGTGGACTTGGCCTTTAAAACAGAAAACAACAATTTCCACAAAACTGAGCAACACTCCCGTTACGACAAAAAGAAAAAAATCATTTTTAAACAAGAAAAATGTAGAGTCATTGACGAAGATACAATCACGTCACAAGAAAAATCATACGACGAACAAAAAATTCTTATCAAAAATAAAAGTGTACCTCTTTCGTCTTTTTATGTAGCAAAGCAAGAAACAAATGACCAAGAGGAGCAGAGGTACGACAACCGCCATCGTGATGTAGAGTGTTTCTGTAAAGGCAAACAGTAAACAAACAAAAATACATGCTAATAACTGTAATTTTTTGCTAAAGTTATATATCACTTTCAATTAACAATGTATTAGCTAGTATTGATTCCGTGTCTTTTTTTGTTTGGATCATAGTGAATTCTTCTAAATGTTAGGATTGTATTTGATGAACATTTTATTCATTCTTCACAGAAATATTTATAGAAGGACGGACATACGATTGGATGGACAGTTAAGCTGAATAAAATGTAATAATAATAAAATTTCCTTCAATGGTCCCTCTTTATACAGAAGCTTTGCACGTTACAAGCAGTGTTCAAACTTGACTTACTGTTAATGGATGATTGAGGTACAATAGTTGTTACAGGTTTCATAGTGGAAGCTGTAGTTTGTGGCAATTGATTGGTAGTTTCCTGAAGATGGGTTCCGGGATTTAGAGCTGTAGACATGTATGAACATAAATATAAAACACAACAGCAGAAAATGTTGATACTGATAACGAGTCATATCTTTGTTAGTCGACGGGTTGGTTGGACTACAAGACAAACAGAAAGTCAGCGTCACGAAAAAAGCAAACATTCTGCTAAGTAGTGAATGGTGATTGTAAAATGATTCTAATATCTCTGTTGTATAAAGGTAATATATGCGAGTCTAATTCTACAAATAGTGATCCAGCTATTATTTGTGTAAAAAAGGAAATAGTGAAATATATTGCCTTTATACTCATTAAAATGTTTCCTGTCAAAGAGTTTAGCGGAACACTTGAAACTCAATGAAAGATGATGGATCGCGAAAAAAAGGTAAACGTGTGGATTTCGATAATTATTTGATGACGTTCCTCAGGCTGTAAAGGGCATGTTGAAGAAAAAGGAATCTTTGGGTGAAAAAAGCCATCACCTCAATAAACAATGGAACAGTAAGGACAACACTTTTATAGTCGAGTGGGCTAAACACTTAATTGGATATGCAGGTCGTGGGTTCAATCCCCGGCAGGGCACTGATGTCCTTGAGCATGGCATTTTATCTACGTTGCTCCTCTCCACCCAGGTGTTGAATGGGTCCCCTATATAGGATGCGAAAGTCATTTTCAGATTGTTAAGGATTATGAGCGTCTGTAAAAAAAAAAAAAAAAAAAAAAAAAAAAAGGCGCCTGCCAGGAATGTTCCCCAGTGAGTGGAAAAGGTGCATATATTATATGCGGGCGAGCCTTAATCCGATGACCGGGGTAATAAAATATCTGTAAAGCTTTAATAGAGACATCGTTGATGTATCAGGCGTTATATAAATCCAGAATATTGTGATTATGATGGTTATGATGATGATGATTATCATTATTATTACTATTATTACTGTTATTGCTTTATCCACAACATAATTGTCAGTTGGCAGATTAACCATAAATTTCATCCAGAAATTTAGGGTCATATGTTTTGTATCGTATAAAACAAGTCCTCTTCTGGAGGATTATTATTACAATATATTATTGTTATTACTATTATCATCATAATCATCATTATTTCAAAAGAATAACAACAATCTTTTCAGTGAAAACCGAATCAATAGTTGGATCCCGCTGAGAGGCAGGTGATAGTGACAGCTTCACCAGTGACTTGTTGAGTATTTGACGTGACACCATCTGTGTAGGTAACAGTGTAGAAAATAGAGCCTTGTATATGGCAAGCCATCGGGGTCTACCTACGTCTACTAGTACGCGTACCCAGTAGACGTCACGTAAAACCAAACGATACGTCACGTCTACTCGTTACGTGACGTGTACCCAATTTCGTGTACTCTGTCGTGACCTTACGTCACGTCACGTCTGTTCAATTACGTGTGCTTTGTTCAATACGTCACGTCTACTTTGAAATGGTCTAATTCAAGGCTTTTTTTTTTTGTTTTTGTTTTTGTTTTTTTTTGTTGTTGTTGATGAGACCGCTTCTATTCTCTACATAACTAGGGGATGTGGGATATGACTATGAGAGTTTGGGAAATCAAATCCCGATTATCAGGATTCCCCTCTTTGTTATGAAAATGGATGGCTCTATGATGATCAAGTTCAGGGGTCGCTGAACGGGGGGGGGGGGGGGGGGGGCTGATCTGGCTAGGGAGTGCAGGCTTCCCTTCCACACACATACACGCACACACACACACACTCCCCTTTGCTTATATTAATAATAACATATTATGCTCTTACTCATGCTCAACCTTCTGCCCCCACTTTTCAAACGCTCTGTGGCCCGTGAACTAATAATTGTTATGTCTTTCCACGTATACCAACGTCGTTTTCAGGCCTAGCCAACTTGATATTAGGTGTGCCCTATTTCATGAGCCTTTTTTTCAAGACATGTATACTGCCGTTTGTGGTCTATTATCTTCACTTTTGCATAAACTGAAAATGAGGGAAAGGTAACCGTTTCCTTTGTTTTCATAATAGAAGATCGGACAGGCAATCATTAAAAAAAGAAGAAAATGAAAAAAGAAAATTACATTTTGTACTTGCATGATAGCCCTCCTGCCCTCGAGTTTGGGGGCAAAAAACTTTCAAGAAAAACAGAAAAGAAAAATTACACGTAATAATAATTTTCCATTACAACGGTGTATATATAGGCTTAATAAGCTTATTAGTGCTCTAAAATGCAAACTTTCATCATTTAAAACCAAAATTTTCTCACACGGTCACCATCCTCCCTCGTGTATTGATACACACAATGTAGCAGATGCTTGCTTCCATTTATCGGGGGAAGTATTTTTGCCCCCACTCCACGACAATCAAATTTACCATTGCGATCAGTTTTCTAGTACTCTAAAAGGTGAGGCTTCATCATTCTAACCCCCCCCCTATTTTTTATTTATTTATTTTTTTTTTACTTCCGGCGCTACGCTCCAGGTGCCCCGGAAGGGTCCTAGCTTATTTTATTTATTTATTTATTATATTTATTTTTCTTTGGGGGTGGGGCAAACACTCTGAAGGCCCACCTCAAAAGCTTACTACTTGCTCACAACCCAACCCCTACCCCCGCCCCCCCCCCGAAGAAGCCCATTCCCCTATTTTTTCATACATATATATTTCATGTTATTTTGAAAGTGGAAGATTTAGAAATTTTATCCCTCCAAAATTGCAAAACGTGAAGCACGCTTATCATCCCTTGTTTTGCGTGGGGACACTCGTTTTTCCATAGGCTCGTTTTTAGGGGGCTGAAGCCCTCCATGTTTACACACTAGAGATTCGTTTCATTATGCTTATTAATACCGTGGAATTCCAATAAAACTATGAATCCCCCCTCCATTTAAAAAAAATCATGCATTATATTTTCCACGTATAGAAACATCATTTACAGTGTTAACAAACTTGAAATTAGAGCGCCCTTAGAAAGGTTTATTGCAGGACTATATTTCTGAAAGCAAGTCTGTTTCTGGTTTTATATATGTTCATTGTTTTACTTGGTTTCGATAAGGGAATAAATAACACGTAATCACAAGAAAGAAAAAAAAAATCACATTTTGTATGTGCATTGGTACGTCGGTGCAGCCCTGTATTTTCCCCTCTGCCACTTTTTGTATCGTCCTATTAAAATATTCTCTTCGTCTATTGTTTTCCTTGTTCATTTATTCCCTTGCCGTCTTCTTCTGATTTCTCTTGCTTTGTTCATGTAAGGAAACGGACGTGTGACTCGAACAGTGTGGTCGGGGTAATCAGAAGGACCCTTTCGATGGACAATCAAAATTGAGCTGGATTAGCGGGGGGGGGGGGGGGGGGGGGAGAATAACTGGATGAAACCTAGAGGAAAAAGTTCAGCAAAACTCCCGCTATCATGAATGGCCATGCACTGTCAGACATTTTAAATTGCGGCAGATGCGCGGATGCCCGCCAGACGCCCCCACCCCCTCCCTCATTGAGCGAGGTAGGCCTAGGTTGGAAAGGTATCATACCCAATGCACTCAAGCAGAATAATATGCCACACGTCATCTTAAATGGTTGCTTGTACCCCCCCCCCAAAAAAAAAAGGGGGGGGGTGAATGGAGGAGGGCAGAATTGAATGGATCAGTAGGAGAACCTCAATATTTAAAAAAGTCAGGGGATAAATATCAAGCATGATTCCACGTATTACAAGTGACATCTGGATGACATTGTTGGGCTACAACAGTGATAAGACCCCATGGCTTACCCCCCCCCCCCTTCTCGATAAGAATGATAATAATGATCGGCAGGGAAGGGCTGCCTGGTGAATTCCAGTCGTAAATGTTCATAATTGCAAGACAATAAATGGAAAGGGGTAGGAAAAATAACGAAATGAAATAGGATGAAAATACGCGGCAGAACTCCCTCTATCGTGCCCACTGTAAGACATTAAATTTGAAATGGTGGGGGATGTCCGTCAGACGCCTCCGAATAAATGACCTAATCCCCATTTACTGAGATACGTCAGCTGGAGAGGTATCAGGATGGGATAGAAAGTATTCAAAAGAAATTTACATAATGTATGATGTTCGTATGTTGTATGTCATATGAAGTGGGTTCTTAAGAATATTTATATAATATTGAATGGCCTTGAGTGGGATACAATGATATATCGCACGAGCTATGAGCATATTTCACGAGTCGGCACGACGAGTGAAATATTTTCAAAGCGAGTACGATATATCCTTGTGTCCCACGAAAGAAAAGCCATTCAATATTATTATTATTAATTGTATGATACCTAGTTCCTCAATTTTCACCATTACATGTCCTTATGTTTTTGTATGGACTTCGACATAAAACACAGGGAGAAAATCATTTTTGTCCTTACCCCAAGCATCTTGCAAGAGCTGCGCACATACATCCATTGTCCTAACCTTTGCGTATTTAAGCGCGTATTCACTTTTTTACGCGTCACGCGCACCCCAAACCATGAGATATGGAGATATATTGCACGGTCATCCGGGTACTTTTACACAAACCATGAGATATTGTTTTAAAATTGCACGGTCATCCGGGTACTCATGCGCTAACCATGAGATACGCCAATTTTTCTGGTCGCCTGAAAACCCTTCATACAAATAATAATATATTATACTGCCCCTGCACAAAAAAGAAGAGAGAAAAAAAGCAAGTATTAGCTGTATTAGCAAGAGCAGTAATAAATTTATATCAAGAAAAGCCTTGATCAGGGGCGGCGCGCCCGCGGGGGGAGGCAGGGGGCACAATGCCCCCAGTTTTTCAAGTACCCCAAAAGTGCCCTTTTTATTTCTGAAAAATGCCCCCTTTCCCTCCGATAAGTGCCCATTTTACTTCTAGATGTGCCCCTTTTCCTTTCTAATAAGTGCCTTTCCCCTTCCGATAAGCGCCCCTTTTTGGCCTTCTGAAAAGTGCCCCTTTTCAAATCTGATAACTGCTACCTTATCTCTCTGATAACTATCCTTTTCTCCTTCTGATAAGTGCCCCTTTTCGAATCTAAATATTGCCCCGTATTCTCTTTTTTTTTTCGGGGGTGGGGGGACAAATAGAGCCATATCTAGCTACAAAGAATCGGTGCGGCTTTCAAGTACCCATATTACTACAACATTTCTCATTCCGCTCGCTCGAATGTGCCAATAATTTACACCAAGTAAGTGCAGTATTTTCTGAAAATGTCCCCATAACTCGCTCGCTACGCTCGCTAGCTCTATATATAATGAAATCAAGCAGATCGCAGAAAGTATGTATATCGGTGTAATCCTAAAGAAAACGACAGGGTTAATGTACAAATTAAAAGATCATTCGACATTCCCCCAATTAGATTTGCTGCTGTCATTTTCATTGTACTTAATGTATAACTCAAGGACTCCAGCAATAGAAAAAAAGTCCGACAATTTTTGCTCGCTCGCTTAGCTTTCTCGCACATGAATCGTTAGACCATTACACACAACTGCGTATCAGGAAAGCTGAAGTAGTGACCAAAAAGGAAGGTGATGCTTGATAATAACTATACTAATTAGACTGTAGGGTTATACCAGTGTCACAAAATGGTCCTTTTTTCGCTTTATGTTCACCCTTTGTAGGTGCCTCCTTTCCCCGAATAAATGCCCTTTTTTGCTGCCCCCCACCCCCACTTTGAAAGACGCTCAGCCGCCCCTGGCCTTGATACTATGACCCCACATATTAAAAAGAGCCACTGGCTGGCATCAAGTCTTGGGTTGTGCCTAGCCTACGAGTCGCCCCCGTGCTACATCCTACCCCGCCCACCTCCAAGTGAGCTGAACCGGTGAATTCAGTTGATAGATACACTCAGCAAGACATTTCAAGTCGTAGGTGGAAAGAAAATGACGGAGTGAGACCAAGTTACGGGGAAATGTCTGCCCAACGCCCATGAATATGAATTGCACAAAAAGTAGCTAGATTAACCAGAAACGTAATAGTGGAGCAGCATATCGTAATAGTCCGAAAATGGGGGGGGGGGGGGGGGGGGGGGAGGGGCCTTTCGCGGGCGCAGCATACTCCATTTAGGCATCCAGTGACTATTCATTATACACGGATTCTAGCATTACCGGTATGTACAACCTGACTTCCTCTAATACTGCACTTTTCTTACTGATCCAGTCAATTCCCCCGTCCTATTTTTTTTTGGGGGGGGGGGGACGGTGGGGGGTGGGCATTCTATGGCGTTTGATAGGCACTTAACTTGTGGTATAGGAATGTCATAAAAAGTGCTTATCTAGGGAATTATGGTGCCCGGGACAAACTATAAAACTGCCCCGCCCCTCCCTGATTAAAAAACAAAACAAAACTGATATTAACCTCAAACACTGAATGTACCTGATAAGGTCGCTCCCATGTCCTTTACAACATGAACATGCCGGGGGGGGGGGGCATAACCTTTACCAGAAGACACGGGAGCCCGTCCGAAGGTACTTGTTTTTTATGCCGTTATGGGATAGAGGGGTCTGGCTACATGCACAGAGGAACGTTAATTCTTGGCCAAACCTGCGCACTCTTTGTCAGAAAATCGTGGATGAAAGGGCCACTCTATGAAATGTCGAAAGGAGTTTTCCTCACCAACCAGCCTAATTTGAAATATATAAAATAAATTACGAAGGGCGCAGGAGCGTCACCAGAGCGGGCAGTGACTTCTCATTTTCCTTAAATCTCTCTCTCTGCAAATTCAGAAGATTGAAAATACAAAAGCTCCCTACAGTGCGAAGGGAGTTCGATATCTTATTTAAAGGGGTAAAGGGTAAGGGCAAGTTGCCCCCTTGAAAATTCTAGAAATAATAGGAACTTTCAGTAAAGTGAGGAAATTAAATCGTTATAGTGAATAATCATCCAGTTAGTCTTTTAAAAGTTTGAATAAGCTATAGTTATGCAGGGGCCGCGAAGCATTTTTGAAAGTGGGGGGGGGGGGGGCTGATTTGATTTCACTTGAATAATGACAATCTCGCACCTTTTTTCGGGGAATTTATGAAACGTGTCTACTCAAACAAGTGCGTGTGGGGGGGGGGGGGGGGCTGCAGCCCCCAGCCCCCCCCCCCCCGGTTCCGTGGGCCATGTTATGGAATACACTCCTCCAACACAACTCGCCACTCCTCAAAACTATAAATTTTCAGGGTTGGAGGAGAACCCCCTTCCACATCCACACCTAGGTGTATATGCAGTTTCCTACTATCAGTTTTCTTTCCAAACTAGTAAAATAAGTGCATCGTTTACCTCTCTTGGGTAATAATAATAAATGACATTGTAAAGCGCAATGAAGTATTCACGGAATACGCTATATAATTGTAACATTTTTTATTATTATTATTATTATTATTATTATTATTATTATTATTATTATTATTATTATTATTATTATTATTATTATTATTATCATTATTATTATTATTATTATTATCATCATCATCATCATCATCATCATCATCATCATTATTATTATTATTATTATTATTATAATTATTATTATTATAATTAGTATTATTATTTCTAAGCTCAAAAATTTCGTGGGAGGTGAGAGATGAAAATAAGACAAGGACAATTACCCCCGCCGGAAAGTTACCCCCGAGCACAATTAGCCCTCGGTATCACAACGACAGCCTCCCTCCTCTCCACCCCCCCCCCCTCCCCCTCCCAAGGGGGCTGGGGCACAATACCCCCACATTTTCAAGTAGATTCAGCCTATTTTTGTCTGATAAGTGACGGTTTTGTTCATAAGTACCCTCCCCCTTTCCCCTTCTTATAAATGCCCCTTATCACTTCCAGTGAGCTATGCCCACTTCCTCTTTTAATAATGCCCCCATCCTGCCACTATGCAATTTTAAAATCCCAGTGCCTTCACTGAACACTGAATTTCAAACTGAAAAGTGAAAATTCAGATACATTTATACATTTTTCTTTCTTACATTGTTTTAATAATGTTAAAGGAATGGGGAAAATTGAAATAACAGACCAATAAAAGTTTGAGTAAAATCTGATAAGAAATGAGAATGTTATTAATTTTTTAAAGTTGTAATGAATCAAACACAACTTGGCAACCGACTCCGTGACGTATCTTGTAAGGGCCCATCCCATTTGCCCTGCAGTACTAAAAAATTATATTTTCTGCTTTTATTTAAATCAGCTAAATACCAGGGTGAAATTCCCCTTTCATGTAACTATTTATTAGACTGCTTCATTGAGAAAATGATCTCTCTTAATTTATAATAGGCATACAATTGTTTGCGTGTGTTCTTGTTCCATCCCAGCAACAGTCACACCCCCCCCCGCCCCCTCCCTATATAGCGTACGAACATTCAGTCTTTAAAAAAATAATTGTTTTAATGAATACATTGAATTTATCAACAGTCTTTTCACTAACGCCTTTCCGACTAGAATATTCATTAGGCCTGTGTGACATTGACAGCCGATACACCCCCCCCCCCGGCCTTATTATAGGCTCTATGACGAAATTTAGTGGAATCTAGCTCTGCCTCCACATGGATTACAAATCTTCTATGATTTTTCAAAGTTCAAGTATATAATGCCAAGGAGTGTAACAACCGATGAAGAAGATTTTTTTCTTTAATTGTTAAGAAAACAAACCGTTTGTTTTATCATTTACTCATCATTATTTTACACTACATTTTCTTCTTCTTCTTCTCCTTCTTCTTCTTCTTCTTCTTCTTCTTTTTTCTTTTGGGGGGGGGGGGGGGGGAGGGGGTTCACAGTTTTTCGCCGGGGAGGGGGGAGGAGGACGAGGATGTCTCGTTACACTTATTATAGCAGATAACTCCTTGGTTATAGCATGGGAATGTATTAATGTAACTAGGATTCCCTGGTTAATCCTTGGGTAAACAGGCGGCCTTCCAGTGGTCATGACAACGAGTCCACAGAGGTCATGACCCTTAATTGCACAACAGATGGAGAGATAAGAGCGTGAATAGTGTCCATGCAGTAGAAGTTTGTATACTTTGTATGCAGCTATATAGTAAACATGAGCTGTACATGTGGGGAGTTCTCCTAATCTAAATCATCAACTTGTTTCTCTTTCCTCCGCTCATTACATGGTATTTATGAATAAACTTTATACATTAATTTTATTATGACAAATTTTTATGATGACAATAAAACAATATTATTATTAATAATAATAATAATAATAATAACAATAATAATAATAATAATAATAATAATAATAATAATAATAATAATAAGAATAATAATGATAATAATAATAATTATAATGATGATGATAATTATGATAGTAACAATCATAATAATAAAATAAAAATGAGTAGTAGTAGTAGTAGTAGTAGTAGTAGTAGTAGTAGTAGTAGAAATGACAATAATAAACCAACTCCGCACGGTTTATACTTTACTTTGATTTTTGTTAGTTTGCTAAAAAGAGTGTAGGCCTACTACTACTACTACGTCTCTAAAAAATTATAGGACGACTTAATAATCAGCCACCAACAGAAATATATTAAACACCCTGAGCCCCTGCCAAGCCCTATACTTCCCTTATTGAACAATATTATTAACGTACATGGTTTGCTTTATTGACAAAAAAAAAAAAAAAAAAAAAAAAAAAAAAAAATCCTGGAAATAGACTAACTCTTAGCTGACGTCACGTAACGACCAGAGCACACGTAATTGTATAGACGTCACGAAATGACTAGTCAAAGTACACGTTACCTAAATGACAAAGCACACGTTACATTAACTGACGCTTCTGAACCCTTTGGCCACCTATGGCCGGAGGGGTCAGTAACGTCTGTAAAAGTAAAGTACACGTACCCTTAAACACACGTGACGTGATGACCAAAAACAGTAAGCGTACTGAATACTGGCTTCTGATTGGTCAATATAGGTACGTGTATCGAAAATCAAGTACGCGTGGTGAGTAGACGTAAGTAGACCCCGATGGCTTGCCATACTTGTACGGGGGTATACATGTACGTCAATACCGCCGTGTCTGATGTTATGTTTACCAGATTCACTTCAGTCACGATTTGTAAAATTAAAAGGTGAACCAATATGATGAGAGTATGACAACAACAAGCAATACTTTGCTTAAATAATCATGTGTTCGTCATCCTTTGATGAAATTAGTCCGAACTACAACTAGTTGAAGAAATATAACCTACTAATTGGATTTACAATTAATAATCTATTGATTTATAAAAAAATACAGTCCTATGCCAAACTCAGGGCTACACAGTTCTTGATACTAATCAGGGGCGGCGCCAGGGTATTTAAATGGGGGGGGGGGGCAAAATGACGTGTATAGCAACGTCGCACGTCGAGGTGTTTAAAGAAAAGCAGTGAAAGCCTGGCATGAACGATGGATGTGCTCCCCCCCCCCACGATTGGCAATATTTAGACAATAAAGCTTAAATGGCATGTGGTACGTTTCATTCAAAACTTACTTCTTACCAACATAAACAGAAAACAGTCGTAGTCTATATCTATCGTCTAATCTCTCTTTCTGAATATTAGGACTTCATAGGTGTATAACTTACTGACTTATTTGCCATCATAGATAGATGTTTACATTCGCAGGCCCGTGGAACGTTTTCAGACCGTGATTTTCGACAAATCACAACAATGTTGGCATGGATTGCGATTGCCTGTACAGATGCAACTCATTTTTAGATATGCAAAAGTGTTGAATTTATGGCCCATGGGAAACTACTTGTTTAATTGGAACATTCTTTTACATTGTAAATGGTCTGGAATACGCGTATCGAATAATGCAGCTGCATGCCCACGATCGTTCTTTTCATTTCGTGGTATTTAGTAGGATAAATTGGGAATTTGTTCATTGCACCTAGTATCAAATGCGTTGATTTATATATTTTGAACAACGATTTGAAAACAAAATAGAGAAAAACGGCCCTTTTAGGGAGAGGGTCTTGAAATAACAAATAGGACTATAACAGTTATGTCATAATTGCATGGCCTAGCCTTCTCTTCTCCATTTCCCCTTCTCTTTCTTCTTCCCCCCCCCCCTTCTTCCTCTTTTTTTTTTTTTTTTTTTTGCTCGCTTGAAAAATGATGAGGGGGGGGGGGCGGCCGCCCCCCTGTAGCGCCGCCCCTGATACTAATTATACGCACCATGCCTTTATATACCATAACAAACTGCCCAAACCTCTGTCCTTGAATTAGAATTTTATTTGAAGTTACATGTAGCTACCCTGATGTTTGTACCCATCCGCCCCCAACTCGCTTTCTTCACTGAGCAGAGGCGTATCCACAAATTTATAAACAGGAGACGAAATGCACCTGGGCTGCGCTACTAAAGGCATCCAACATGCCGAACGCGACAAAATGCTACGGTCTGAAGGCATGCTTGCCCCCCTTAAAAAATATTCCGAGGCATAAAGACAAACTGCTGCTAAAATGAAATTTAAAAAAAGAAGATAATCACAACATAAAGCCAATTCATATCAATGCTGGACGAAATTTAACTTTTAAACTTTTTTTTCTGAAGAATTCTTTCCTACGTGCATATCAACTTTCTTGTTCAATATAAGTGAGTGAATATTCCCGATGATCGTTATCCATATGTGAAAATAAGCCCCTATTACGAGGAGATTTCATTGCTTTAAAAATCCTTATTTAAGGCAAAACAAGGGAAATCTTCAAGTAGGAACCATCGGCAGTTGAACCGGGGACGAAGGGCCAGGAGACAAGTACATGCACCCTCCACTCCTTCAAAAATCATGTTCACTCCAATTTTGACAAGCAAAAATATAATTAATACATTTTGTTCGTGCCTTTTCACTTCTAAATTCACTGACTATCAGAAAAAAAAAGAATTGGTAAATTAAAAAAAAAAGGTAGGAGAAGCTGCTCGACCCCCCCCCCCCCCCTGCATCCCGGCTTCCAGGTCTATGACGCGATTCTATTTCTGAAGCCTTGCTTACCCGTCGTTCCAATAGCTGTTCCTATATTTGTGTTATCCGTTCCATCTGTTCCTACTACGGAGAATGTATAAGTTGTCTGGGGTTGCAGATTGGGTACAGTGTTAGTGATACCGGGTCCCGATGAGGAAAATGTTCCAGTATCTGTTCGATCTTGACTGATGTATGATATGATATAGCTGGTTGCTGTCGGAGCGGAGGTCCAGGTTAGTGTAGCTGTATTAGCGGTTGTGCTATCCACTCTAACACTTGTGTGTGTGCGCGCGTGTGTGTGTGTGTGTAATTGGGTTTTTACAGACGTGTATCAATCAGATATGATTATTTACGTCTGGGACCGACCTTTAACGTCACCATCCGAAAGACGTGACTCAGTCTCGAACCTGGGTCCCCTGAATCAGTTTATAACTTCCACTGTTAGCTGGATTACAGGCGCACGCCACAACGCCCAGTTTAATACTTGTAAAATCTGGTAGGTTATCTGTAACATTCCAATTACATAATTTTACCGGTTATAGACTTTATCAAATATGCAATATTAATAAAAACGAAAATACAAAAGGAATCTAAATCAAAACGAAGTTATAAATCAAATTTTACAAGCGATTATCGTAACACGTGTCTTATATAAAGAAGAAACTACAATATAGGCTAGCTCCTACCAAACTCTTCCTAAACCATGACTACAATACTGGTACACAAATAATTACAACTAAACTGTTGTAAGCTTATAGCAATATCTTCTTTTCCTAATTCACTCTTTATTTTTCTGATATTACTTATACAAATTTTACTTGCTATCCCTATTCTAATCAATACTTTGCATAATGAAAAATACATTATCTTATTCGCTCTTAATCTTATCTTTACGTTGGCCTTCATGAAAAATCATGGAATATATTTTTTCTAATCGGCCGTTAAGCTTGGTATTTCATAACAAGAAGAAATTATGTTTCTACTACAGATATGCAGGTGGGACACACACGCGTATATGTATTGCCCGATTGTATCTTTTAACGATACATTACATCTATAATGATTGTACATGTTAATATAGTCCTTAATTCTCTATTCCGCACTTTGTCTTTGATACTCCGCTGTGAGCTTAATTCACCCCTTTGTAAACCAAGAACCATTTGTGAATATTCGAGAGTCCAGAAATGGCTAAAGGCCGACCGGCTGACGCCGTGAAAGTTCGATTGCGTTATTACCTACTTATAGAGCCCGTGATAAGAAATTGAGTACATGCACCAGTAATTCGGTGCAACGTTCGCACTCTTTATTATGCATTCACGCTCCTGATACAAGGCGCGCTTGAGACCACACCTGTCGATGACGCAGTTCTACGTCAGCGAAATGACGTATTGTGTGCAACAGGTCTCATACCCTTAACACACGAGGGAACATTGCAATTGCAATTGCGTCATTACCTACGTTTATCAAGCCTAAGAAGGAAATTAGTGCGTGTCCCCGTAATTCAACGCAACGTTTGCATTGTTCATTTTGCATTCAATGAAACCCGGTACACACGACACGTTATTTGCTGACGTTAGTACCGGTCAGTGACTGAGTCGGGCTATAGTGTACGAACCAGGGGTATCGATCCGTGTTCATGATTGGGGGGATGACCGAGCGGGGTGAGGGTGTGGGAGGGTGTGGGAGGGGGTCTCCCCCTCCCATATTAGGGACTTTTTCAAAAATCTGCCATAGAACTTGCATTTTAGAGCATCCCAAAATGTTTTTCTGTGTGATTAAAAAAAAATATTAATGTTGTCTAAAGTCACGGCAAATACAACAAAATATTAATAATCATAACATAAGATATTTAAATATGTGTGTTATAAATTATTTGTAATGATTCAGGAAAAAGAAGGCAGATAGACAGTTTGTTGTTCAATGCTCGAAGAATAAGTTTTATTTTACAAGGAACAAAAGTGATAATTCCAGAGTTGAGGTTTAAAAGGTATCTTCGGCTTATAGCCTATAGGTGACCATAACTAACCCATATTGACCACGATCGCATGCGCACGATATATGTTTCTATCCCAACATTTTATTATCAAAAATATTGATCAATATCGATGGAACATTTGATAACTTAGGAGAGAGAGAGCAGCGGTTTTGAAAACTTTAACCAAACATTTAAAACGATGTGATCTATTAAACACGCCATACACGATCCTTTACCCAAAGGTAATAAGTTCAGAGTTGAAGTTTCAAAACCTCATGGCGATCAAAATAAATGGAAGATCAGACAAATGAGCAGCGATTTCTAACAAAATGATTAATGTGACTTTGTCAGCACTAGATGTCATATGACCCCCAACATCGTACACACCACTATCATAATCTTATACCCGCCATAAACTCATAACCACTTTATTTTGAAAAAAAAAAAATCAAATAATATTAGACGAATGAACTGCAAGTATTAAACTTTCTCCTAAAATGTCACATACAGGATTACGGACGGACATACACGTACACGCGGGATGAAATATGGCATGGTCTCTCACTGAACGTTATTGCAACACATACATGTATATTCAAAACGCTCCATGTATATAGTGCGAAAATCTCTGGTTGGAACTATGACGCGCCGAGCTAACAATTCTGGGGTTGTACTTTTTCCCCCCCGGAGGAGCACATATCTTATTTCCTTACTTCTAATCATTGAATAATGTGATGGTATTTCAAGATCAAACATAATGAGTTTGGATAATTATTAGTTTTAAGTTAATGTATCATAATTCTTATTTATTTTATCCAAAAATATGGGGGGGGGGGGTGATAATACAGGCCATCCCCCGCTTGAATTTTTTTTTTCTGGGGGGGGGGGGGGATATATATATAACTCCCATCCCCCCGGGATCGAAACCAATGGTACGAACCATGTCACTCCAAAACTGCCAGACAGAGTCCGTGCCATTTGCTTGATTAGCGTAGTTAATAGGAAGTAAAAATGACGCCTGGTATGCAACGGGCAATTAGATGCGAGGCCATTAACATTTTCAAGTGCCTTGCCTTTGCATGACACTTTACTGCCTGCTGCAGTCCTACGTCAGCAAGTTACGCCTAATGTGCAACGGGCCTTACTGGTTCTTGCTGAGTCAGAGCCAACAGTTGTCGATACTCCAGCCGTAGATATAGCCTCGACGACAGCGATGTACGGGGTGTCAGGGGTCAAGTTCTCAAAAATCGTGGAGGAACTACCGGCTGGAACAGTCTGTGAATATTCCTCAGTGCCACTCTCACTGAACAGATGGACTACGTAGGACTGAACATTAGGGTCCTGGAACGTCGGAACTTCCAACTCCCGAACGGTGACTGCGCCAATGTTAACATTACCAGCAGGACTGCCTACATGCATACAATTTGGATTGATATGGGGAATAAATATGTATTAAATTGGATTGTATCAAGTACTTTTCTTTGTTTTCATTTTGATTAGCGCCTATGTTAACATTACCCGCTGGACTGCCTACATGCATACAATTTGGATTGATATAGGGAATAAATATGCATTAAATTGGATTGTATCAAGTATTTTTCTTGTGTTTTCATTTTAATTAGCGCCTTTGTTAACATTACCAGCTGGACTGCCTACATGCATACAATTTGGATAAATATGGTGAATGAATTTGTATTAAAATGGATTGTATCAAGTACTTTTCTTTGTTTTCATTTTAATTAGCGCCTATGTTAACATTACCAGCTGGAATGCCTACATGAATACAATTTGGAAAAATATGGAGAATAAATTTGTACTAAATTGTATTGTATCAAGTACTTTTCTTTGTTTTTCAGTTTCATTTTAATTAGCCGCCTATGTTAACATTACCTGCTGGACTTCCTATATGCATACAATTTGGATAAATATAGTGAATGAATTTGTATTAAATTGGATTGTATCAAGTACTTTTCTTTGTATTCATTTTAATTAGCAGTTTATTGCTACTTTTCTACAACGTTCTCTGAATATTTATATTCTCACTCATTTGGGGGGGGGGGGATATCTCTGCAGCCTGTAAATGCATTCTTGCCTAATTTTGGTGGGAAGTATATAGCTAAGCTTAAATGGGAAAAGGTTTACTTGCTTACCTAACGGCACAACAGTAAATGCACTGAAATTATTCGTGATAGGATCAATATTGGTAAAAACTCCAAAGTCATATGCTATCCCTGGCTGAAGACCACGTATAGCATTGCTCGAAGCTCCTATAGGTAGGACGTTCTCTTGGGCAACCCCAGTAGCAGCATTATTATACGAAACCACGTAGTCCACAAAGAAGTTGTTAGGTGTAGAAGGAGGGTCCCATCTGAATAAAATGTCTGTATCACTGAGCTGGTACAGGAAGATGTTTTCTGGTGGCTTAGGTCCTGCGAAAATGTGGAGGTGTTGTGGTCCAGTGGATAAGTCCCCGGACTGTGAACCACAAGGTACGGGGTTCGAATCCCTGGCCCAGCACTAGTGTCTTTTGGCAAGACATTAATCTACATTTGCCACACTCGACCCAGGTGAGGTAAATGGTACCTGGCAGGAATTAATTCCTTGAAATGCTAGAGCGCCGTAAGTGCAGCCATGCTAAAGCCAGGGAAAGAACTGTGAAGCGCCAGGAGTATCAAGTCTGACAGACATGTGCGCTATACAAAAACCCACTATTATTGTTATTATTATTATGAATCAATATTTTTGCCGTTCAGTGCACAGGTGTCGTAGCCTAGTGGATAGGTCACCACTGACCAGACTGAGGATCACATGGTTCGCGGTTCGAGTCCCAGCCGCGGCATGCATGTGAAGTTTTCAAGTATTATGCTCTATATAAATGTAAAATATCAACATCATAAGTGTAATTTAAACATCAGTATAAATTACGATTTTTTAAATGTGGCACATGTATATAGTAACAATATTTATATCATAAAAGTTTTAGTAAAATTGTTGTGAAGAGGGGCATTCGTTTTTCCAAAGGTTCACAATTCCGAAAATGAAAAAAGAATTCATAATTCCGAACATTTGTTGCATTGCTCACAAGGTTCATTATTCCGAAAGTCCGTTACTCCGAAGGTTCATGATTCCAAAAATTGATAAGGGTTCATTATTCCAACGGTAAATGGTTCGTATTCCTAGAAATTATACAGGTTTCTATTTCATTTTTTAAATTAAGGACCTTCGGAAATTTGAACTCTATTTTATTTTCGGAATTACTTACCTTCGGAATTACAAGCCTTCGGAGTAACGAACCTTTGGAGTTATGAACCTTCGGAGTAAACGCACCTTTGAAATTATGAACCTTCGGAAGAATGACTTGCAACCATTGTGAGTTCAGTATGAGTACCAATGACCATACACTTGTTATTCTCTAGAATCACTTTTATTATCCCTTCTGTGGTCACGCATAAAAAAAATGCCTATCATAAATATATAATGCGAGTTGAGATGGAAGGTGAAAATTAAAGACTAAATACCTACATACTGACATAAATATTCTCACACTTTTGCAGATAAACAATACATTTTTCCTACACACATACATACACACGCACGTGCACACCCAAATAAGTACATGGTATTAAATATCCACTGTTAAAATCTTGCTTGCGAGTGAATTGAAGCTCTCGTGCAAAATCACTCCGACCTGCAGCCGTAATGATATCAATATCGATCGTGTACTGTGTTCCTGGTATTAGTCCATCAAATCGATGGGTCATACTCGCCACGGGAGGAAGAAGTTGCACTGGGACCACCACGGTGTTACCAGTAGAATCAAAGAGAGTGACGGCGTAAGACAGGATTCCTTGAGTCGGGTCATGGTCCCAGACAAAGTTGATTAAGTTCTCGTCTAACCGGTCGATGGTAATGATTGCGTCTTTTGTAATTACGAAAAATGTCAAAAAATCATATTCAACATTCGTATAAATGATTTCCTTAATAGTTTAATGTAATACTACTACTACTACTACTACTACTACTACTACTACTACTACTACTACTACTACTACAACTACTACTACTACTACTAATAATAATAATAGCTGTTTCTTCCATAGCGCCTTACCAGTTATACAGTGTAACCGACCAAAGCGCTTACAGCATTATTAACCCGTTGAGTACTGATTTCCTTCATTCCCATAGGTTTAATACAGGAGCCACCCGGTACCCTTAAGCAATGGGTTAAATGTAATGATGGAATTCGACGAGTTGTTTTCTGGAGTAAAGACTCAAAGCTTTAATCTTGACCCGAAAAACAAACAAACAAACAAACAAACAAACAAACCTTACGCGTGATGGTTAACTTGCTTGTGTTACGAATATCCACGAAACTTAATTACAGGTAAGTATAAGAACCCAGAATTAAGAAAATGTTCTTAGTAGGAATTTCGAAGTCACCGCTAATTATTCAAAAGTATATCACACCAGATATCATGAACGGTGCAGGGTATTTGAATGTTCATAAAGATATGGTTAAGAAACAATCACAGAACAAGGGACCACTCGTATGAGAGTCAAGAGCCTTCACCAATAGACCACAGTGCTCTCATCAATACTCCAAAAAATTGCTTTGAAGAAAGGTAATGCCTAGAGACAAAACAAAGAAGATTAATTTCTTTGCGGTTTATTTAAAACCGTTGTCCAATAAAATTTCAGAAATGATCTGAAAAGTATTGTATACTTTTCATATCATTCACGAAAATAAGCATAGTGTGCTGGTGTGCTCATATCAGAGATTAATAACATCAACATGGTTCTCCACTCTTAGGACAGACATTATAGTCGAATTTACAAATTATTTGATGAAAATTTAGTCATGTGTATCATAATGTGCTTACATGGGGGAGTTACTACAGGAGGCAGCGTTGTCAGTGCCGCCTGGTTTCTAATACCATTCCGCTGACTGTATAAGTTAAACACGTAGTTTGCATTCGGTACGAGATTCAGGACTTGTTCTGATGTTCCTCCAACAGGTAATTCTATACTCGTGATATCATTCACCGTATCTCTGGCGTAAGAGATGACGTATCCATCGACATTTCCTGGGTTGCCCCAGGAAAGAGTGTAACTAGTATCGGATGTCTGCTGTATTGTAGCGCCTGTTGGTGCGGGTGGTAAAGCTTTAAATCGACAGAAATTGAAATGATAATAATTATGTTATCAGTGTTTAATAATAATAACGATAATGATAATTAATAAAAATAAGAAGAAAAAGCAGAAGAAGAAGAAGAAGAAGAAGAAGAAGAAGAAGAAGATTATAGTTTTATTTACCCACGGTATCCTCATCAGTATTAATAATTATCTTCTGCATGAGGGAAGGATAATATCATTATACCCAAGCATTGCCAGATACCCATTAAAACCTGGGTCGAGAATGACAAATGTGGTTAAATACAGTGTCCATGGATATACGCACTGAGCAGGATCGAACCCAGGACCTCTCGTACGAGAGTCCAGAGCCATCACCAATACACCACGGTGCTCCCACTCGATATTAAAAATGATAGTTATAGTGTTACCTTCATAGAGAGATGGTTAAGTTGGGTATCTACCTCCCACGGTAAGAACTTTTGGGAAATCTGGTTATAAATAGAAGGATTTTGTTGTATTATAATGTTAAAATTCACCACACCACGTGAAAAATTATATGATTGCAGTTGAATGTGTCTATACCCTTGAGCACCGGGGGGGGGGGGGGGGAGATTTCCCCTGGTATTTCATATTTGTGTAAAAAAGTTGGGTGTTTAAACTCGGTGTTTGATGGTGCATTGTACTGTTGAATTATTCCACCAAATTTGGGCGACAAAATTCTGTCATTGTTGTTCTTTTTTTTTTTTTTTAAAGGGCAATCCTACCTTGGTAAAAAGCTGATTTGTGTGAAAGCAGAAAAATAAGAAAAACAGGATGTGAAAGTTTGAAAGAAATCGGACAAGGACTAAGAAAGTAATGGATGATTGAAAAATGAGATCACTACATATATGCGAATCTCAAATTGGCAATTTGGTGAGTCAATTGTGACATTTTTGTGGACAACTCTCCCATTTGTCGTACACAAAAATATCATTAATTTGCTGTTTTCTTCGAGGCACTTTTACCCTCGGGGCTGTACTCAAAATATATTAGAGATAGCATATTTTTATAGGTCTTCATGAACGAAAAGATCCTACTGAGTAATGCATTTTGAAAAAAAGTGACATTTTACTCATTTTGTGTGTTAGAGCGAATGGGGGAGTTGTCCACAGCTACATCACAGTGATATTACCTATTCGGCCAATTTGAAATTCCCATAAGCATAGTGATTACAACTTTCAAAAATTCATAACTTTCTTATTGCTTGTCCGATTTCGTTCAAACTTGCACCAATCTGCTTCTCTGATTTTTCCTCTTTCTTTCAAAGCAACTTGCTATTAAGGTTGGATTTCCCTTTAAGGTAACGTTCTGTGAAGTTCTATGATATATTCTATAATAAATATCAACTGGAAAGGGTATAAGAGGTTGCTCTCCCACAGTAAGATCTTCTGGAAATTTGGGGGTTATAACCAAGGGTTATGCTACATCTTTTATATCAAAACGCAGATAAACCCAAAGCTACGTCAACGGTAATTGTAACAGATTTTACCAAAGCTTTTGATAGGGTCGATCATACGATAGCTCTTAGAAAGCTCATCGACCTTGGCGTCCGCCCATCTATCAACCCATGGGTTGCTGATTTCTTATGTGCTCGTCAGCAGTGTGTGCGCTACCACTCAACATGCTCTCATTGGTTGTCGCTACATGCCGGTGTACCCCAAGGAACTCGATATTTCTAGCGATGGTCAATGATGTGAATCCATCTTATGAGAACTTATCTGCTTTCAAATATGTAGATGACCTATCTATCGTGGAATGTAGAAGAAACTATCTGACTTACACAATTAAATGGACTACCTTCTAACCTGGCGTGAGCATAACCAAATGAAATTGAACCCCCCAAAATGTGTCCAAATGAATGTTTGTTTCTTACGATCTCCTCCAATCCATCCGACAGTTCGCATTGGAAACTATGAGCTTGCAACTGTTAATGCCACCAAAATTCTCGGAGTCATCATCCAGAATGATCTGAAATGGGACGAAAATGTCAATGGACTTATAAAACGAGCAAACAGTAAAATCCACATGCTGAGGTTACTTAAACGTCACGGTCTACCACAGGATGACCTGTTGACCATATACACATGATTTATAAGGCCTTGTATGGAATATGCAGCTCCTGTGCCTCACATGGAGGTCTCACAAAAAGCCAAATCACCAGGTTAGAAAGAATCCAAAAGAGAGTTTTGAGAGTCATTGCTGGTAGAAGATACACAACGTATGTTCAGGGTCTAGATGAGTTGAACATTGAATCCCTAGCTGACCGAAGAAAAAGTCTGAGCTTGTCATTCTTCCAAAATAGTCTACTCTACTCCACCCAATTTAAGCAGTTCTTTCCACCTGAAAACCAGTCTAGAGTTCTAAGACGCAAACCCCAAATCCCAAAATTGCGCTGTAAAACTAAACGTATGCAAATCAGCGCAATTCCGTACTTAATCCGTACACTTAACCAAAGTAAGTAATGTGATTATACTCATTACTGTTTAATTACATAATTGTAACTACATACATACTCTGCCCCTCTCTTCCTCTTATTTCTCTCATTCCTTATATCTTTTATTTTCTTCATTCAGCTCATAATCTCCTTATCTCTCTATTTCTCTTTCTCTCTCTCTCTAGTTCTCTTGGTATAATTCGTTCTAACTATTCCATGCGCTCACTTTTTCCTTTAATTCACCAAGCTCCCGGCTTCTTTCTCTCTTTCTCTCCTTCCCCTTTCTTTCCCTCTTTCTGTATTTTTCTTTTTAATTTTACTTTTTTTTTCTTTTGAATATATATCCACACCTCTTCTCCGTCCCTTCTATCTTTTTTCTTCATTTCATTAATGAACTTACTGCATGTATGACAGTCCCAACTCAGGAATTTCCAGTTTCATTGTTGTTCGTTATTAGTTTTCATAATTATGGCAATCAGTTATTTTTATTACAACTATAATTACATGCAATGCATTTTCCATAGTAGCCAATAGTGTTATCACTATACTGATGCAAGTGGATATAAAGTGATTATAATTTGCTATTCTTTTTAATTTTCTTTACCTATTGTCAGTATTGAAAAGAGATAATTACGTACGTTATATATTGTCTTAGGTTTTCATTCCATCACACCCCCTGGTATGAAATTTAGTCGTTAACACACAATAGCTATAGATCTTTCCAACCAATATCTATTTTTCCTTTAACTTACGTAATTTTGATCACATGGCATGTTTGTGCATTTTATATCACTCATTTGTAGATTATCTTTAAATCTCTCTTACCTAATTTGTACTTATACCTACACTCATTCAAGTAAAATGTAATAGCTCAATAAGTCGCATGTACGGGCCATATTATCCCCCCCCCCCCCCCACACACAAACAGTGTAGGCACTCTGTCTGTACCTTGCTTCGTTCACGTCGTGTTTACTTGTAAGACTATTATCTATGTTGAGAATAATGTTTAATTATGTTTGTAATTTAATGATCTTTTTTTTTGTTTCTACATACAATATTTTAGACCTATATGCACTGTTTATTTTTAATTACCAATCATGTAAATTGTTCCTTCGAGTACATTTTCTGTGATGTTTGTTTATTCAATGTAAATTGTGCACAATTCAACGATTGTTGCAATGCATGATCTTTAAAAAAAAATAAATACCATTATGAATGAATGAATGAATGAATTTCACATGACCCCCTTGTGTGCCCCTCCCCTATCTAAGCCAATTGGTATGGAAATGTTTCAAAAATTTCAACCTAAACATCACTATTCTGACGTCACTTTGGAAATTTTGTTTTCGCTTGATGATTCTTTTTTGTTGTTGTTCAAGCAAATTTCTGCTCGCCACTTTGGAGGGAGGAGGGGATGGGGGTGTTCGAACCCTCTGGACCCCCCCCCCCCCCCCGTTTACAGGCCTGCCATGGACCTACTACAAATGACTTTGAATAATTCTTTAAATGACGCTTTGAAAAAAAAATCGATTGCAACATGGTATCATGTAAAAAATTCGAAAAATGAATGGTGAAAGACGATATTGATTAATATAGATTTGCCAGGTTAGGAAGTTACGTGACAAAATGGAAATAAAATGTGTTAAAATAGTCGGAAAGACAGATATTCTATCTCGTTATTTTCCCTTTCCATCATCTCTCCCCTCACTTAAAAAAGAAATATTTATCTCTTTTTTTTTAAAGCGGACCTCTGCTCGCCAACGAGGGGAGTTCGTTCGAACTCAATGACCCCCCCCCCCCCACCCTAGTTACAGACCTGAATATGTTTTTATCATGTTCGCACATTTCAAAAGGTGAAGGCTGATTGAAATTCCTGTGGTTAAGTTTTATGGAAGTCTTTTCAATGGTGTTTACGATAAATAGACTCAATCTAGCCTATTCCTGATACCATCATTATATTTCCCTGTAGATCTACATACAAAACTCACCATTAGCAGGCGGAGTGACAGCCTGAACTATATTGTTTGGATCGATATTACCCCCAAATAAAGGAGCAACAAGCACTGGAACGTCCTGTTCATTGGCCAGATTGTCATCCTGATAGGTTATCGTTGTGACTGTAGGGTCGTTTATTACCTCTTGCCTATCCACTCCACTTGCTGTATATTGTACCACATACCCAGTCATTCCAGTGACGTCTGCTGGGGGTGTCCACGATATCGTGATGTAGTTCAGTAAGTGAACTTGAAAATAGACTCCAGTCGGTGCTAGGTGGGACAAGTTTAAGGGGGTATAAATCAATTGCGCAATATATAATACTAAGCGTTAACAAAAACGAAACCCAACTTTGAGAAATTCATGTAAATAGATTTATGTTGACCGGTAATGAAATTTATAATTTCTGAGAGATTATGATTTTCAATTTTACCTTGATTAGGCTTGTAAGGTCATACATAACTGACCACGATTGTCTTTAAAAGTTTATGGAGATTTCAGTTGGTCCACTTCGATGTAAACCACAACGTATTCTTGTATTATATGACTGTTAAAATTGTGACAATTTAAGTAGTTTTAGCAGGGACATGTATTGTTAAAAATGATGTCACGTATTACAGTACCTCATCACCGATATCTAAAGATTAATTCAGTAACTCAATATTTTATACGCACCCGTCTGAGAAACGACGCACCTAGATTGAAGGAAGACAATTAAGAATGACCCAAGTGACATCCACTTTAAATCCATAATTGTCTCTGACGGTTCATGTGCAGATCAAATCTCGAGTACACAAGTATTTCAAACCTTACGAATATACGACAACCTACAAGTGTCAAATATCACTTCATCCCCAAAGACTAATCATTTGTGTGGCCTAAAACCTGAGCAAATACATGCATAAAGAGAATGGCGGCTCTGTTCTTGTTAAAGCACCGTGCATTTACATCTTACTCGAAATACTGGAAAAGTGTTTGGGTTGCAGTGTGTGAATAGAGTTTGTTGTTTTACACTCCTTTTTTATTTCTAGCCTTCAGTCTTTTCTACTGCAAATATGACATTTTGGAAAACACTAGGAAGAGTGTCATCAAAACAATACATTCATTCTCAAGGCCTATGAAATGAAAATAAAGAGGCGTTGTATGGTGTGAAGTCCGTCTTGGCGCGATGTTATGCTAAGAGGTATATGTATGGCTGACAAAGGTCACGTGAATATTGCTCAATAACCATAATGACACATTTTGACTGAGAATGGTGTGATACCTTTGATAGGGACTTTTAGAGAGGTAAAGGAATATTTAGTTTGAGGAACTCATTTTATATGAACGAATCTGAGATAGTCGGGTCATAAGAAAAGGAATGCAGATTCACTACCGAGGGATTTATCATGATATCAATTTAAATCTGATTATTCTGTCGAAGAACTAAACAAAAAATATTTCAGGTTGAAATTCCTGTCCATCTTGGGTATGTTGCGGTTGAGATTACGGTCCTAAATAATAATGTTAATAATAATAATAATGGTGGCTGCTTGGATAGCGCTCATGTCCGTCACGTTGTGACGCTCCTGGCGCTCCTGCATTATTACCCCGAGCATAGTTTGGCGGCCAAATATGTAGCGCTCTAGCATATCGGGTACTTGCATTTACACCTGGGTGGCCGATGGTAGTCTGGGTTTGTTGGAGACATTTGTTTCTTCTAAAATATGCATCCAACATTTAAGGTTATAAGCCCATGCCGAAGACATTGCTGATGTTGAAGAACATAAACACAACTAAAGTCCTATTTCAAAACGTGTGAAAACGTATACTGAAATGCATATTTCGTAACATCAGGTTTATAACATCAAAGCGTGATGTTGCGGGGGCAGGGCCATTAGTGGGAAGCAGAAAGTCACACATTTCATTCAAAGATTATGAGAAGATGCTTATCCAAATATTTCTACTATTAATTCTAAACTCATATGGAAAATGTTATCGAAAACCATTCGAACATTGTCTTATCAAATCATTTAAAGCCATATTGTTTATGTAATTGGTCACTTTGATAATTTCGATATCTTCGGACAAAGTTCAGTCAGCATATTTCATTTTCACGATGCATAATCATAATGTAGTTATAGACTGGGTAGGAGAGAGAGGAGCTGCAATAGAAAATGGCAATCTATTCTATCGAATTTGATACATTTGAACTGTCATCTGAAATCCTTGAAAGCTGAATCATGAACCTTGGCTATAAGACGTCTTTTTGATAATAGACTTGAAGGAACGTACGTTGCATATAATTATGAGTCAGTGGGACTCCTGTGAGTTACAATCCTATATTGTACAGGGCCCTCTCTTGGCAGAACTGAAGTGTAAATTCTCTGACAATCTCAATCATAACCCGATGGAATCAAAAGTAAAGTCTAGATAATTGTGGATGGGTTGGAATGTATTTTAAAATCGAAACTTTTTGGGCTAAGGCACAGATTCTCTTTCTCCTATAGAACTGGTGCTCCGTTCATAGTTCAGGTTGTTGATAAAGTAAAGTGACTGAGCTCAATATGCATACAGTAATTGAATCCTCCCAGAGAGAATAAAGAAGACTAACATATTTTTCAGTGCCGATGTCATTACGTGACAGATAGACTTGTCATTTTCATTCACTAATTGCTCGGCCACAAGAAAGGTATAATGGTCATAAAGATTTTGAGCATAAATCAAGCATTCTAAATATATGATTATAATTATATGCTACCATGGACATCTTCATAGAAAATTGCAGATTTAAAAAAAAATATATTACCTTATTTCAACATTAAACAATAGTAAACAAATGAGAAACCAAAAAATAATGGACTAAAAAGAAACTCAAATGTAATTTTCAATAATTCTTATGCATAAAGTTGGATAAAGTAATGTTTGGTATCATAAGAAATGGTAATAAATTTCCTACAAGTTTTGTAACAATATTTTGTGAAAAAATAGATGGTTAATGAAGTGGAGACATTTGAAAAGTAAGCATTGATCTCATTTTGGTAAAATTTTGAAGAGAGCTAAACCACTTGGCACAGTAAGAATTAAAACGCTATCCTGTCAATAACCTTCTGACAAAATTTAGTACCTGGGCTTCAAGGGGAAAATTTGAGCCCAATTTTTAGAAGCCGTCTGTATTTTTGTGTGTGTTTAGTATTGTCCAGTCATTCTACTTCCTGTTTAGAAAGTCTGGTAAATGGAGGAGATGGGGTTTCTTTGTTTGTTTAATTTTTATTTCCGTAATCAATAACATAAATAATATTATACATAAATAATGCAAGATCCATATACGGCGGTTAGCCCATTTCAGCCGTATTATGGTAACAAATAATTATTACAAAGTATGTACAATATTACAATTTAATTTGGAATAGAGACTTACAAAGGGTGAAATCGACCCGACTTTGGGGTCTGTTTCGGGGACTTTTGGGGCTACAGAGAAATTACTTCACGATCTGATTTCCTCTCGGCTTGATTTTGGGAACACACTTTTCTTTAATCTACCACAAACCCAATTGTCAAACTTCAAAAGCTCCAAAATGCCGCAGCACGCATTGGTACCCTGTTTAAGAAACACACTCATATCACCCCTACTCTGAAATCACTTCACTGGTTGCAAGTCAGAGATTGCATTGTTTTTTTTCAAAATTTTTTACTCTTTGTTTTCCATTGTGTCAAGGGTTCTGCTCCTCATTATAATGTAAGTCTAGTTTGCAAATGCACTCCTGTCAGATCTTTACGT
Source organism: Heliocidaris tuberculata (assembly GCA_025618425.1). NCBI lineage: Eukaryota > Metazoa > Echinodermata > Echinoidea > Camarodonta > Echinometridae > Heliocidaris > Heliocidaris tuberculata. Next base: position 40,907,635 of record CM046836.1, read on the forward strand.
TCATCCAACTCTGGTTGGGGGAACGAGATTTTCCCACGCTGGTCCTGCTCTATGGAATAATCCACCTATAGTTATTATAAATTGCAATTCTTCTGATTCATTCAAAATCAGTCTGAAAACTTACTTGTTAATGCTTCCCCCCCCCAAATTGATGATTACATTCTTCCCTTTTTTTTAAACTCTCTTATTCCCTTACTTCTTTATCCCACTCTGAGCCTAGGGCCTAGAGCACTCTACTCTCCAAATGTAAAGGAGTGAAGTTGTCACTCTACATTAAGAGTGAAGGAAATTTCACTCCTAATGGAGTAGTAAATCACTCCCGTATGAGTGAGCATGCAGATATTCCTTCATCAGCCGTCTCACTCACTGACAGAGTGAGCCTGTGTAACGCTCTATACCATATGCAGACTTAATTATTTTCACTCGTGAGCAACGAGTCACGCAAGGCAACCAATGACAAGCAGGCACGTTCCGCAAAAAAGTGAAGAAGCCGATCGCGTATCGAGGCGAGATGTGGAATTCCACCAAAGAGAATCATACACGTAAATACAACACATTGGGGCATGATCATTTATCAACATGGTGAATGTTGTAGTTTCTGTCTTTCTGCCTGACCATGGATTTGGTGACGAAATCATCAGGATATCTGAAGGTAATGCATGGGATATTTGAAAGTAATGCAGGGTCCAACAAGAGACCAGAATATTACTGGGTGAGCCACCCTGGGTTTTTTTATCGCAAAATTTAATATGTCAAACATGTTAATGCTGTTAACATTTTTTTGGAATACAAACTGACTGCCCTTGAAATTCATTGTCAGTGTCATTTCTCTGTTGTGAACAAAACTACATGCACCACTCTTAAAAGAGAGGGGTTAATACTCTCTAAACTGAGTTGATGATTTCACTCAGAAAGGTGTGAATTATCTCCACTCTGTCCACATATGTGATGAAATGTTCACTCTTTCAAGGATTGGTGTTTCACTCTTTCCTGAGTGAAATAGTGACCACTCTTTTTTCACTCGAAAAGGGTTGTCCCTCACTTAACTCCTTGTTAGAGTGGAATATCTTTTGAGTGCTTTTTCACTCTTTTACATTTAGAGAGTAGAGTGGATTTGGCGCATTATAAATCGTATGTATTATTATTATTATTATTATTATTATTATTATTATTATTATTATTATTATTATTATTATTATTATTATTATACCCTACAGCTACGGTCAGGTTGACAAACTTTTTGTCAGTGACTTAGATGGTCTTAATAACTTTAAGGGGGTCAAATCTTATGGGTAAAATGGGGTGACTATTTCGGGACAGGCTCCCAGACTAATAAAGAATGCACTGTAATTATGAGCCAGTGGGACTCCTGTGGGCGCACATTCTTTTGTTGTGGAATGCCCTCTATTGGCAAAGCTAAAATGTGTTTTCTCCGACACGCTGACTCGTCACCGATGAAAAAAATAATTCTTGGGCAATGTGGTAGATTTGGAATACATATTCCGCTGTATTTGATGACGCAGTTCACTATAAATGTACTGCCAACAGCAACAGCTCAGAGCAAAAATCATTTTGACTTTAATAACCACGGACCAATGCTCGTATATGAATATAATTATTCGTCAAGGGCCGATTGAAGAAGAATTTCCATTTCACATTTGCATAAATTTTATTCCCTCTATTGTTTTCTTCAGAATAACATGTAACGAATATATTACTGTGCGACTAGGTTCTTATTTTAGCGAAGAATTATCATTTGCTAACGGGATATAGTAGTTTTTAAAACTTCATATTTTTCTTATTGTATTTTATTTCAAGATCCATATTATGTAGCGTAACAAAAAAAGGGACACAGATTCCTGTACAGACTTACATCACGTTATTCTCTTTGTGTTCATGCATGATTTGTAATTTGTTAACCCGTTGACTATTGAATTAATTCCAGTAGGCAATGAATTAATCGCATAAAAGGTAGTATAAAACATCCACATACCCCCACATGCCCCCAATCTCTCACAAAAATGCTCTAGGCTATATTGAAGAGTGGAATTGAGGAAAATATAGGTTTACGCGATTTGTTTTCTAAGAGGAGCGGGGCTAGGATGGTTATGTGATCCTATGTGCATATTTAAGAGTTCAGGGGAAAAAACCCCACCATAAATTCAAGATTTATTCCATTATCTATATATAGCATGAATTGCTTTTAGATCCGACGAGAAATAACAACTGTCTCATTGATAGGCTTTATTGAAATTAATTTTTTTTTGTCCGATTTTCACTTTTAAGAAAAAGGACATTCTGTTTCCCTTTATGCTCTAATGATCAACTATGTCAACTTTTAGTGTATGCATACATGCATTAATATGTCAACGTGCAGATCTAAATATGAGTTAAGAAACGTTAATTCAGTGGCAAGACCGTTTTTAAAGAATATTCAATAAAGGCCACGCTCGATACGAAGAAACGTACTTTCCAATTTAATTTCATTCATAGAAGAATCGCGACCAATGAATTTTTGTTTCGCATTGGTGTCAAAAGTTCACCAAGATGTAATTTCAGAAAGAAAGCCAAAATCTTATGCACCTGTTTTTCTATTGTTCAGTTGTAAAAATATTTCGGAACGAAGTAAATAAGTGGTTGATTAATTCATACATTCTTACTTTGCCACTTTCAGCTTTAGATATTTGTTTGGAGTTCATACAAGGCATGGTTTTGTTTTAACACCATTTTATTTTATGTAAAGTATGTCATTTACAGATATAAATATATTGATTAAACAATTTTTCAAGCATTTTCAAAAAGATATATTTTTTCTAGAAAAAAAATTAGTGCGAGTTATTGCAATTAGACAAGGCAAACTTTTAGTTCACCGATAGAAATTGAAAGCATGATCTAGTTTAATATGTCCCTTGTACTTGCTGAATTGTAGGATATACTTTTCATTTATGTATGATTTATTGTCCTTGAATATACACTGCCCTCCAAAAGTTTGGGTACACATGTAATAAGAACGGATTTCTCACAATTACCCACAGTTCATTTATCATCAGATATGTTACACTTCAACAATTTGGTATCAAACTGAAGAGTAGATATCACCCTTCAAGTTAAGCGTTTCAGAGGGCAGTCATGCGTTAAAATAAAACCTAACTCCCAAAATGCCATTTCCAGCGCAATTAGAAGGTCACTGGTTTGGTCAGTTGTGTCAGCATTTTTTGCCTTATCGCCTTTCTACAAAATCTGACCTTCCTTTGTACTGAATGATATTACAAATTCGTTCACTGATATACCATAAGTATGCCTATACTCAGAAAACTAGTATTTTCATTTCAGAAACAATTCAACATTTTGGGAACACCACAATGCTTTTTTGTTTTCTTTTTTTCATGGGAAGTCATATTCTTTTTATTTGTGTATACCCTTACAAGAAAAATAATGACTAAATGAATAATGGTATGTCATGAGATGCATATTTATTTATTTTTGAAAATTTTATTGTATCATGTTTCGGATCATAGATATTTCTCATATAAGAACCTGCCCCTGGCAGCGATCATAGCACGGCACATCCTGGGCATCCGGCTGGTCAAGTTGTGGAGGTAGAAGTGGAGATAGACACCGGAAATGTCTTTCTATGCCTTTTGAAGATGAAAATGTATTGTCTTTCTCCTGGACAATGACCCCAATCATTCTTTAAGGCCTTGCTAAAACTACCTGGTGAAAAAAATAAGAGAAAGGGTCCTGAAAATCATGGATTGGTCGCCCCGATAGAGCTGATATGGGAAGAGCTGGACAGGAAGGTCTGATAAAAATGCCCGGCAAGTGAGCTTCATCTTCTGAAGGCACTGAAATATATTTCCAGTGACTACCCCCACAACTACCTCCACAAATTTGTCTTCCAGCAGAAAAATGACCCCAAGCATTACTCAAGGCAATGTAAAAACTACGTTTAGAAAATAGAAGAGAAAGGGATTCTGAAATAATGTTATGGAGAGAGTTCGACAGGAAGGTCCGAAAAAAATGTGCAGCAAGTGGGCCTCATCTGTTGGAAAATTTTCAGAAATGCATAGAATAAACAATTAAATATGATTTTCCAAGAGAGAAAAAAACAAGAAAACAAAACTGTGGTGATCCAAAAATATTGATATGTTTATCACATGAAAACATCATTTTTCTGCATGAATAAAGGATTTATTATTGTACTTTTAGTCAATAAATTGTTAATAATCAACAGTACAAACAAAGGATCAGATTTTGTAGAATGCCGAAAAGGCAAAAATTCTTGCACAACTGACCAAACCAATGACCTCTTATTTTCCACTAGAAATTATATATATATATATATATATATATATATATTTATATATATATATTTTTTTTTTTTTTTTTTTTTTTTTTGGGGGGGGGGGGGGGTAGGTTACCTTTCTGACGCATAACTGCCTCCTGAAACGCTTTTCATATGTTAAAGGATTCGGTAACTTTGTGGAGGCTTGCTTTAATAAATTGTTGAATTTTGATATATGTCTTGTATAATGATATTCAGAAGGATAAATAAATAGCCGGGCATAGAAAGGTTTTCAAATATATAATGCTATTATTAAGATATCTATGACTGAATACTCTCATTTACGAAAGCGTATGGCCATACGCTTTAGTCTAACACTGAGTCTATGGGGGAAAATGAGTCTGGCATTTCCGGTCACTTGCATATGTTTACTTTAGTGATGCACATGATGATTTTGAAGTGCTTCCCCCCCCCCCCCCGGGCTTCATTTTTACACCGTATTACATACACTGATAGCATGAAAGGCCAGGCAGCTCAGATTTTATCAAGCCTCTACAAAGTTACCAAATCACTTTAAACTGGTGTCAACTCGAAGGCTGATGTCTACCATTCAGTTTGATACCAAATTGTTGCAGTGCCAAAAATCTGATGATAAATGAAATGTGGGTGATTGTGAAGAATCAGTTCTGAATACAGGTTTACCCAAACTTTTGGAGGGCAGTGTATGTAATTTCTTTTTATTGAAAATGAAGCAATAAAATAAAAAAATAAAAACACACAAAAAATAAAGTCAACTTTTAATTGATGCATACATGCATTATGTCAACGTGTAGATGCTCCACCCGCGGAAAAATATAAAACCATGAAAACGGGGATAGTTAATTCATTATAACAGTTACAGCCCGTTCAATCGAAGGATCCTTTTAATCCGAAGATTCGAAATTCCGAACAGGGCTTGTAGTTTCAGAAATAAAATAGGGAGCGTAATTCCGAAAATAAAATAGGGTTTGTGATTATTTGTGATAAAAAATTAATAGAATTAAAATGAAACTGAATAATGAACAGTTTTAATCTTAGCTAGGAATCTATTTTTAATTGTCGACATTATGAACCTAAGGACTAGTGCACTCTGTTCTGTTTTCGGAGTTGTTAATGTCAGTATAAACGAATCTTCGGAATAATGAAGGTGTCGTGGTATATTATATAGTAGTTCATGCACTTGAGTCTAAATCAAAAGGTTGAGAGTTCGAATCCCAGCCCGGCACTAGCGTCCCTTGGCAAGACATTAATCTACATTTGCCCCTCTCCACCCAGGTGCAAATGGGTACCCGATAGAGCGCTAAATATTTGGCCGCAAAGCTTTGACCGGGGCAGTGCCATCCATACATAGAGTTTGGCGAACTCTGCTCCAGTGGGTAACAATACGGCTGCCTGTTGCTTTGTTAGACAAGCATGCAACAAAGGAATATAAGCCATGTCTGAAATCGAGTTGACCGAACTCTGTGTATGGATGGCTCTGGACCGGGGTAATGTGGAGCGCCAGGATAGTGACGGACATGAGCGCTATACAAGGAGCCACCATTATTGTTGTTATTATAATTTATTTCAGGGTTAACGCTCAAATATCATTTTTGCAGTTATTACAATCATGGAGTCATGAATCCCCTGGTATGTCTGGTATAGAAATAATAACCATTCCCCAATTTAATGAATAATAATTTCTTTCTATATGTTTTTTTTCTTTCTAGCGTAGACCGATCTGGCTCATACTCAGTTTAATACATCTCAATACAGCACAGAAAAGTTTACTCCCCCAGTCTGCCACTCCTTTATGCCCGACTTTTAAAGATTATGATTCATATTTTTTTTTTCTGAAAAGTATAGCATGGAGACTATTGTCTGGGCTGTTTATACGTTATTATGCGTTGCATTGAAAAAAACACTGACAAAGAAACCAAACTCGCTATTGTATTTGCATTTCTCATCCACCTCCTTGCTTAAATATTGATAGTGACACTATGACAACCAAGTCTCAACCATTCCAGCATGTTTAGAGTAGAGTCATAAGACAAGTATTTGGCTTTCCTCCTTCCTTTTATAGATCAATGGAAGACAAAGGCGTGGCAGACTAATCCCTTTATTGCCATGTGTATGATCATTGTAAACAGGGGTGGATCCAGGATTTCGTATAAGGGGGGGGGGGGGAACACACAAATGCAGGATTGTCAACTTTGGGAAACTGCTTGGAGGGAGACCCATATTTTTTTGGTCTCGCCAGCCCTCCAAAAGTCGCTCAGTGGGGGGGGGGGGGGGGGGGGTTATGGGGTCCAGTTCCCCTCCATAATTCTCTGACAAGCAAAAAAAAAAAAAATAAAAAAAATAAAAAATAAAAAGGTTTTCTGGTCGAAAAGGGGGGGGGGGGGGCACAATCGCAAATAGGGGGGGGGGGGCTCAATGCATTGCCCTCAAAAAGGGGGGGGGGCACGGGCCGGGATTGCCCTCCCCCCTAAATCAGCCACTGATTGTAAACATGTGAAATGTGGGCCTATGTATAATTCATGTAAATTCTCTTTGTCGTTCTTATACTTAAAGGTTGAGAACACTGAAGAAGATAGCCTTTCTTCAAACACACCGAACATCATCTTTCAAAGTAAGCATTGAAAGGGATGCTGTTCTTTACCGTTGGAGATGTTACCGTATTCTTTGTAGGAGTTAAGCTAATTCACCCTTTTTTCAGTTTCAACGTATTTATTTATTTATTTATTTGTTATTAGCTATATTTCTTCTCCTTCAAGTAGTATGCGGTTGTTTTGGTTTTTTCGTTGTTTTTCATTACAAGGGGGGGGGGGGGGAGAAACAATGAGTAATTTGCTTGAAAGAGCCATTAAAACATCTATTCCCATCATTCATTCGACAGTACACTGGTTAGAGATTATTATCAGTTTCATGGTATTTTCTTCTACCTTGCTTCTACCTTGCTAAAGTAATTCCAATCCCAGTGAGTTAAAATGATGAAAATATTGATCTCAGTCTTTATATGTTCACTGGCATTTTTTTATTCTTCTTATTTTGTTGAAAGTATTGACTTTATTTTCCTATATTATTGTAATAATGCAACGGTCATGGTTTATGTTCCAGTTATGTAATTTGAAATATGAACTAAACTGAAACTGAAAACTGAAACTGAAACCCAATGATTACAGGAACCGGTTGGTCCCTGTAGTAAACCTATGATAATGAGAGAAAGTGAACGTGTTAAAGCAGGTAATTTCCTCGTTGAATGTACTTCAGACATTCCATACACACATTAAACTTAAATAACAAGTCTGTGATGTATATGGTAGTGGATGCTATTTCCGAACACTTTTCAGAAAATCAACGACAGCAAATAAAATATCAAGCGAATATCTGTCAAACTTAGATAATGAATGCTTAAAGTCCTACAGAAAAAGAAGTTGCTGGAATTTTAAAAAGACAACGTAGATCTAATACGATATTCCATTCCGAGCGAACCCCTTCCCAACGACTCGGCGTTTTGGTCCCTTGAAAAAGGTATTGTATTTCCGAACATGTAAAACCTATGGGAAAAAGACACACAACCTACCCTGATTTGGAGCCAACGGGGTGACGACTGGGGGTGACCAGAGAGCAGTTTCTAAAATATTATGATGGGGAGCCCTATGTCTGCGCACCTAAGATTTGACCTGAAAATTAACAAGAATTTCTCCAATATTCCTCTAAAGCTTAGTTTTATATTATTCCTGATATTCTAAAGTCTAAGTCTGCAAAAAATCTTATCAAAATTAGGGCAAGAACAATACCATTTTCACAAGAAACGGCGGCCGTGTCATTTCAGTGCGCATAATAAAATAATGGTGCCCATGTCCGCGCACTCATTCATTTTACACGCAGTTCGGGAGTTTTGACGTGAAAGATAACATTTTGAGGCTTGAGAATAAAATATCTGAAATAAGACCTCTTTACATCATTTTGACTCGTTTTTTTTGCACAAATACCGATTGCTCTAATAAGGATGAAAAGATCGTGTTCGTTGCGTGTTTTTTTTTTTTTTTTTTTTTATCAGAATCGCGCAGTGACGCGTGTGTGCAGACATGGGCACTGCGCAGACTTGGGCACTCTAGCCATACTAATGTTTTTTGCCTCATTTTATAATCATGTACCGTGTTCTTTGTTGTGTGGAGAACATACGCGTAGTCCCACGCGTATGAAAGCCATTTTATGCGCTTAACTATACACTGCTGTACGCGTCCGGTAATACCATGCTGTTCGGAAATACAATCCTTGACTATACTCAACCCATGTCACCTTTAGTAATATACGGATTGTGACACCAACAATGACCGACAAATATTTGTTGAATGACGTTTGAATTTTCCTCGAGAACAATCGAACAACTCAGCTTTTGAAGCGAATCTTTTGAATTTGCACGAAAAATGAAAATCAATGCGGAGGCAAATAGAAATCACAATGCCGTCAGACGAGCAGGACAAAAGTGCATACATCAGACATGATCAGTTCTATTCTTTACCATTCCCTGACGCTCCCCAAAGCATATTTGTTCTATTCATTCAATACAGGTTATAAGGATAGTGGAAATATTTTATAATTTCTTTGTGAAATTTTTTTAAACAGAGACCGTAAACACTAAATACAGATATGAAGGGGAATTGTGAACTTTGATAACGTATGAATGCAACTTATGACAAGGGAATGTAGGATAACAGATACCTAAAATATGATGATTTGATAATATATTCATTTAAAAGTTTTAACTACGTCTGGAAAGATTCAAATGGTGTATGCAAAATATAGGCTTATGAAAAGGGTTTTCATGTACAGTCCAAATATTCCTTCCCTATCTCCTCTCTCATTTTAGTCATCTTTTCTCGTTAATTTATGAAATGTCTGATACTTGAGAGCTTACCAAGCTACCTTCTCTGTCTGCCTGAATGCTAATATCAAAGTTACACCTTATTATGGTAGTCCTGCAATGGACAGTTGATTATTCCTTTGGGAAGGTACGAGCTCTTTAAAGAAGTTAAGGATGGAATCAGACAGAAGAGGATAAGAAGAAGTGGAAACAGTGGAATGAGAGTTGAGGAGTTCTAGAAATTCTGACGAAGGAAAGGGAACATCACCATGACTAAACAAAAAGTTTATTTCAGAGCTAACGAAGGGGTTCATCGCGAAATGTTGAATTATCATGGACAGACACTATTCTGTATTTATGTTGTATTTAGGCTTCTACCAACCTTAAAATTTACTAGCCAAGCTTTCATCCACTCCTGTGGACTTTCTCAAGCCATGTGAACTCGCACAGTTTTTGTCTTAGGCTATAATTATGTTATAATGACTTCAACCGATGAAAATTTTCTGTATCATTCTCTGTATTTCTTTTCCTCTTTCTATGTAACCATAATCCTCTTACTGATTGCTTTTCCTTTAATTAAAAAAGCAAATGTTCTTTTTCAAGGACTTACGTCATGCTGAAGATGTAACGGCTTCCTAACATCTTCCCACAAAAACAAAACAAAAACAAAACAAACTATAAAGAACATACTAATTGTACATAATCACAATCCTGTATTATCTTATTTCTTAACAAAATCAGATAGATTTGCATAAGGCTATTTGACTGTAATTGCCTTAACTGTTGTCAATGGCAAATTTAAGTATTCAAAAGCATAATTATTGCTTGCCGAAAGCATTTCTCTTTTATAGAACTTTCAAAAACTTTTTTGAGACACCCTGTATAGATTTGCGGTAAATTATGTGCCAGGTCATTTTCTTTTCACGATGTTAGTATTTGCTACATATCATTTAGTACATGGCAAAGCTGCACTATAATGCTTTCATCCTGAACGGATTCCATTAGAGAACATTATATCCCATCATACAATGCAATCTTAGGTAATATATTGGGCCTTTCATAATTGAAGTGCGAGTATACGAAATCTGTATTTTAAAAGTTACCACACTACCATAATCTATATGAAGTACTTTTTGCACCTTTATGGAGAAGGGTTTCCTTGTAAAGCAGGCCTTCGTGGTTATGAAAGGGACTACCCTTAATAAATAAAATCAGTTTTTTCAGCTTTTTAACCCTTTCGAGACAATTGACCACATTTTGTGGTTTGGCTCAATAACTTTTTTATTCAGAGCTCTAAAAAATATACCAGATACATGAGTAGAAAGAGCAAAAATGTTTGCACACACTATGTCCATTTTTGTTGCACTACCATATTGCGTTTGATGCCAGGAATTTTGAATAGGAGAATAAGTTTTAAAATCCTTAAATTGGCAACACATTGAGAGATTCAAAATCCTTATTTTTTATCCAAATGGGCAATCTTTTCAACTTTTCGACAAAATTCCTAACCATGTGTATTATTTTCAAAGATATTACACCTTATTAGAACCATGTAGCACTAAAAGAAAAATATAATTGTTGCCAATTTGAAGAACAAACTGTGATCAAATTAGCCCTTCAATAATTCCTGTCCTGAAAGGGTTAAAAAACTGTATGCTCTGCCAATGATGTTAATGGAATCCATCTCGAGATAAACATACATGTATTTTCGGATGAGAAAATCAACAACAAACAACATAATGTGGTAGGCTGTTTTAAACAGATTTTGAAAATGCAAAAGCAGAATTCTATCACCAATTCTTCATGGTAAAACACAGCTTTATCAAAATATGTCTATTCTAAAGTATCTTCGTCGACCTTACTGATCTAATATTATATAGAATACGGCAGCTGAAAAGAATGTTAAACACGTAGTCCACTGAATGCGTTATGGATGAGGTAAAGAATGAACCAGTTAATCATGCCTCTTGATGAACAAAATTGTTGGCCTACTCATAATAAATCAATAATGTACATCTTTTACAGAAAAAATATCTTCTCCCAACTCTGAATCTATCTTGCATCTTCACTTAATAATCAGCCTAGTTCACGCACTATTAAATAGATGAGCAGAAAATGATAAAGTGAGTCGGACTGATACTTTATTTGAATTGTGAGGATGAACAATTTTAGCATAGGCACAAATTTTCCTTCTGTGAAACTAGTGCCCACGTTCATAGTTCAGGGTGGCGATCAAGGGCGGACAGAGGCAGGGCTCAATATAAATATACAGTAATAAACCTCTCACAGAAAAATTATATCAGATAAACATATTGAAAACACTTCTTGCCTATTATCACAATTTTCATGGGTGAACTCGTCAGCGCACTGATTTCTTTAGAGGGTTAACAGACCATATCTCCCTCCATTGAACCTTCCAAAGACACAATGGATGACAGCCTGGGAGCGGCTTGCAGGTATGCTGATGAAATAATTCATATAGAAATTAATTACAAAGCGCCCCCGCAGTGACGAAAAAATATTATACCCCAAACCGAGTGACACATGAAATGGTGATATTTGATTGGCTAGAAATATGGGGCAAATGGGTGTTGTCGCGATGAACTCGGCTCAAGACCGAGTAGCAGCTAACAGCTTATGAAATTGAAGTTATTACTGCGAGGGTCTATTGAACGTTACAGGACCCTATACTTGAGATACGCAATTCAGATTTTCTTTCTATGTTGGGAGTTTAAATTAGCGACGCGATACATTATTACAAGCGATAATTCAAGACTGAAATTGATTAAAAGGTGGACAGATCACTATCTGCGGCCATGGAGACATCTTTCAAGATGCCGGTCCTTCTTCTAGTCCTCTGGTCTAGTTTGCTTCTGACTGATGTCACTGCTATTGATGGTAAGTATTCGCTTTTTTGTAATTTGAATTTGATTTTGACTGACTGATTAAGTCGCTTTGTTTGAAGAATCCGACGGCTTTACTTTCTCCACAATGTATTTATACTATAATTGTAATTGAGCAATTCCATTATATGTCTGTTTATGCTTCACCTAATAACCTGGTGTTTTTTTTTAAAACTGAAACTAGATGTTGGGCTTAAACTTGGATGAAAAGGAAAGTTTATAGTTAATTACTTAATAAGCATGATAAGAGAGATATATATATTATATATATATATATATATATATTATATATATATATATATATATATATATATTATATATATATATATATATATATACAATACTCTCCCGTCATGTTTTTTATATGATTTTATAATGATTCATATGAGAATGTGTGCAATATATGAAAAGATACCCTCTTATTATGTCTTATTTTACATGCGATTAAAATTTTATGGTTGTTAATGTAGGAATTGAAAAGTTGAAAGTGAAACTTTAAAATGCTTCGTTTAGTTTACTAAAATCAGCTGGTGGGGATGAACTTGAATTAAGCGAAAAGTTAATATTCAATTCGTTCATAAATGTGTTAAATTCATCTAATGCACAAAGAGTAATATGTTATTTTTATAGAATGATTCAAATGAAATGTGAACTGTTGTTCGTTTTCTTATTTTGAGATTCACATTGAATGAAACCTTAATATTTTGTGATTTATGATGAAACCTTGTCTGTAAATTGTTATGCCAAGAAATAATTCCATCCATGAGATATTGGGAACATTCCAATGTTAGAAAGGTTCATGAGACCGAAGATGTTTATGGAGTAATCTTTGTGACTTTGCGGAAAGATTTTTATGCCGCACTCATTCCAAAGCAAATTACCTCTTTTTATGGATTTATGTTTTGCCTATCGTCATACGTGTGTAAAAGTAAGAAAGTATAAAAAATATTATATTATCACTTTTGTGCAGTACCTTTCACGTTTAGTGAAATAAAAGAAGAATGAAGGGAAGATCTAAAAAAAAAAAAAAAAAACCCATCTTACAATACATGTCCGACTCCAATGAGAAAGCTGTTCCAAGGGCGGATCCATGATTTTGTTAGGGAGGGGCACTACCTCTCTGGCTCATCTTTATGATATAGGAGTATGATGAATATAAGAGTACAATAACGACAAACCTTATACGTGCGTATTGTGGGAGTCGGCCAACAATTAGAGGGGGTATGCGCCCACTGCCCACTCTCGGATCCGTTTCAGTGCTATTAATCTGTAGTAGCAAGACACACACATAGAATACTGCTCGTGGGGCTCGGTGCTTATATACATGTACAAAATGGATTTAAAAAAATTGTTTTCCCTGGTCTCTTCGATTGGGGCCTATACTTGAAAAGTCCAGGGCCTTGTAACGTTATAGAGTTACAATCAATCGTATCTTCCCAAAATTAATCTCCTCCAGTCAATCGTATCTTTACAATCGGTAGTATGTTACAATCAATTTTACGTGACAAAAAGATCTAGTTCATTGTAGGATACAATTAATTGGAGCATAAATAGATTTTTCAACTGATTATAGGTCGACTGTTAGGTTACAGGACTGGGATTCTACAATGATGTACAGGCGCATAAATTGCAATTCAAATTTATGATACTGCATTGAAAAATCGTGATGTTTAGTGCAGTTTGATGAATTTTAATTGCAAATTATCCGTATTTACATGAACTAAACAAGAAAAGAATTAAAACGAGTATACGCATGTAAACCCTGCATTGCATTATGAAACGAAAAGTGCACCTTTTTTACTTGTACCGACTGCGATAAAAAAAACAACATAATTTCTTTATGAAAACATAATCAGTCGTTAGCAAAAAAAAAAAAAAAAAAAATGGAGGGAAAGGAAATTCTCCGTACTTTGCTTTTGGAATGAACAAATTTCATCAAATATTTCTCGAGCCATATAAAAACTTGTCAAGTAGAACAATGGTTGAAAAAGCCATTTTCCCATCATTGTGCCTTATGTGCCTTACCAAATTATTTTGAATGAAACTGTCAAATTGGAAGGTGCATGACCCTGAAAACCTTATCAAAGTATGACTGAAAAGGATAAAACTTATTTATACTCCCAGATGATATGACTGTAATCGCCATTTAAGATATAGTCTCTTTACATCAATGTACTAAATTTTGATTAACTTTTTTGTGTACACCAGTTACAAAATTTTGAGTCTGACCTTATTTCAGCCATACTTTTTTTTTTTCAATTAAGATTTAGTATGCCCGGCCTCCATAATACATCCTTTTCAATATCATACTGAATAATCGAATGGATGAATGAATAAGAATGAACACAGGTAACAACCCTTTGATTTGTTTGTTTTATTTGTTTCTAGAATGCAATTCCAACCCCTGCCAGAACATGGCGCAATGCGAGGATGGACTGGTCGGTGCATACACGTGCGAGTGTGAAGGAGCTTTCCAAGGAGTGAACTGTGACACAGCAATATCAAGTGAGCAAATATTAGGGTTCTGTTGTTCGGGCCACTCGCTATTTTCTGGCAGTTTTGTCGCCGATTTCTTTAGAAATAAAGACAAAAGGAACGGCTAGAGAAAGGCTAGAAAATAAAACACCATATAAACAAAATGTTTTGTGGGTGAATAATTACGGAAAGCTAAATATATATATATATATATATATATATATATATATATATATATATAGCAGTTAATCATCAGTGTTTTTGTTAGAAAATGACAACAAAACGGCCAGTACCTATTGTGCTAAATGGCAACGAAATAGCTACAAAACCGCTACCAGGGCCCTCTTGCAACTCAAAAAATTAAACGCAACTTGATTTTCAACCAATCAGGATCGCGTATTTGGGACTTGCGTTAATTTTTTTGAGTTGCGTTTAATCGCAACTTTTTATGCAAGAGGGCCCAGTTCCTTTTATGTTTTCTCTCTAATAATCATACGTTGTTATCACTATTATATTGCAGTTTCCTCTCCGTTTTATTTCATGTTCTCTCCGTTTCATAGCCGATATATCGCTATTTACTCGCCGTTATAGATGAATTGAAGTGTTTTGAGGAGAAAAATAGTTTTTGTTACCACATGGCACTTCGTAGTTTTCAAAGAAAGCAATAGACTAATCATGTTTCGCTCAAAATTCTCTGTCTCTCTCTCTTTTAATATTATTCCACATTTATACTAGTATTATGTATGTGTGTATGTATGTATGGATATATATATATATATATGCACATTTCCTATAGCAACCCACGGACATGTGCGTATGAACACTTAAAGGTAGTAGATAGTTTTGGGAAGCCCTCAAAAGCTTTTCGTGAGATTTCTTTGATTTTTCTTAATAAATAGCAGGGTACTAACATAACTAAGATGCTGTGAGATTTCTTTGATTTTTCTTAATAAATAGCAGGGTACTAACATAACTAAGATGCTGTGAAGTTTTTTTCCTCCTCAAGTGAAATATTTATCGAATAAGAGGTGAAAAGTATTATGTATGTGTGTATGTATGTATGAATATGTATAATATGCTCAATGCTTGGAATCCAGTTTGCATACATTACTTGTTGCTATGTCCGGAATGATAGAATTAAATGTGCACAAACGGAAGATAACGTTTGTTGGTCTGTGAGCAGCAATATTCGACCATGACTAACTTTGTGACGTGTTATATTTTGTTTCTATTTCAATATTTCCAGCGGTGTGTCCGTTTGGTCATATCTACGATTATGTGGCGACCGTTCAATGGATAAATATAAGTCACAGAACTAGTTGCCAATCTTTGCTGAGGTTTCACGGTGCTATCCAGGTCAACTTTACCTTTACCTACTTTTCCATTGAAAAACAACAAGGATTCTATCTGGCTGTTACCTGGAGATATTGCTGACAGCAGCGATGACTCATTATCCTACCATGACGGTAGCCCTCCACCAACGGTTATTACCTACACGCCTGGTGATTTCGCTCCAAATTTTTGGATCGAAGTTTTCACAGATAAGAATATCATTAGTGGTGGCTTTATACTCGAGATCAGTGCCGGTAAGTTCATCGTTTGCATGGTTGGCCTAACCTTTCTTTCACACTGTTTCTTTTCCCACAACTGAAGGCTTTCGGTAACACCATGGTAGCCTATGTGAAAAAGTTGTTGATGTTTTCTTTCGTCAGAAGAACCCGCTTAGTGTGTGTTTAGAGGAATTTAGGAAGAGTAAAGGGAAAGGAGAAAATAGGAAAGAAATGATAATAGAATTGAATGAAATTAAATTAAACACTTAAACGAGACTATTCTTGGTTTTGGTGTTTATACTAAAAAAATGAAGTGAAATGGAAAGAGGAAAGAGGAAAAGGGAAAGAAAAGAGATTAGGAAAGCTGTGAGCAGGTCACAGAAGTAGGGAAAGTGTACAGTTCTGAAAATAAGTGTTTGTATTCCTCTGTAGAGTAGTTCTAAAAGAGAGTTTTCGAA